>BQNB010008491.1:34956-89802 GCA_026074375.1 Tanacetum coccineum
AATTTACATGGGAACGTGAAGATCAAATTTGTGCCAAGTATCCACATCTGTTTTCAAACATCACTCTGGCATCTAACTAAATCTCGGGATGAGATTTCTTTTAAGGGAGGGAGACTATAACAACCCGCAATTTTCATCAATGTAATTTTACATCTATTAAATTAGATGCAATGTCATATCCATCTATTATAAATATATCACCTTCTCACAAGGAATTTTTTGCTTTATCTCATTATGCAACGTAACTTGCATCTCTAAAGTAACGAGCTCACGAAACCTCTATCCATGCCATCTATATCTATGTTTATATCATATAAACATCCTAATATATCAAGTCTATATCTTAATATCATTTTTACTAAGTACATTATCCTTTTAACGTACTTTTTAAAACGTTATTTCAAAACAAGCATTAAAAGTTAACGTTCATATCAAAAGCCTAATTATATAAAATGTATACATATAAAATAAATGTACAAGCCTTCAAAGCATATGTACAAGTATATAATGCACAATATTTGAATCATATTTTCCTGTTAAGTCAATGTACAACTCATTTAAGCTCAATGTACAAGTCAATAATGCCTAAAAACCTAATTAGGTCATTTAAGCTCCTAAACCATGTTTAAACTTTACACCACTTTAACACAAGGTACAAGCACTTAATGCATGACTTTAAACCTTAAACCTAAACCCTAATCTAAAACCTTAAACCCTAAAAACAAAACCCTAAACCCTAATTTCACTTTCAACTAAAAATTAAACCCTAAACCTAAAACTAAGCCCTAAACCTTAATCCTAAGCCTTAATCTCAATCCTAACACTAATCCTAAACCTTAATATATCCTAAACCCTAACCCTAACTTGATTTAAACACCTAAAAACCCTAAACGAGCCCTAAACTAACCCGATACACCTTTATGTCCATTTTGACCCATTTTAACTCACAAAGCACCTCAAGCACCACCATGACTAAGCTACTACTCCTCCTAGCTGTTTACAAGCACCTCTACTCCTTCTCTTGGCTACCAAGAAGCCTCATCACCTCCTTGTTGCTCACTCTTAGCCGCGGTCACATGCACCCCTCAAAAACCTTTCCACCATTCAAACCTACTCTTCTAGCCTACCATACTTACCATCCTAGCCCTCCTTAGTCACTTCACTAGCCTAGGACACTAAGCAAACCTAAACTTAGGCTCCAAGGGGATTTCGACCCTATAAAAGGGACGCACCCTTCATTCTTCAACTCACACCTCTCAAACTCATCTCAAACATCAATGGAGTCTTAAGATCAGCCAAGAAGGATCAAAGAAAAGCTAAAAGACCAGGAGTAAAGCCAAGAAGCCAAGAAAAGAAGCCCCAAAGTTATTATTTTAGGCGTGCAAACCAAAATCACCATTTTCGACCCATTTTCAAATTTGTAAGCTCTAATTCTCGTTCTATAAGCTAATTTATGTTTTGAATCCTTAAATAAGTTCCTAATGATCATATCTAAACTCTTGTTTGAGCTCAAAACCCGCGCGTTTTAAATTTCTAAACCAAACGTGCCTTAATGAAACCCTAATTAATCATTTTCTTAAATTATATAAGCTAATCTCATAAGCTGTTGTTATAAGCTATTCTTATAAGCGTATTAGTCATTTCTATTAACATTTTATCAAGCCTTAAAAGCTTTAACCCATTGGATTAATTTTTATAAACCAAACGACCCGTTTTATGTTTTGAAACTCGTAAACCTTTTCAATAAGCTAAATTTCTGTTTTAGAACTCTTATAAGGCTTATTAGATCATGTATGAACTCTCGTTAAAAGCTTTGAACTTAAAACCTATGCATTTTTAATAAAAACCCTAAAACGACCCGTTTTGATTTTCTAGCTAAACGAATCCTTTTTCTAAACTTTTGTTACGTTAGAACACCTTATTTTAGCTTATCCTAATAAGCTATAACCTGCAAATATCATTTGGAATCCTAAAATAAGCTTGCATGGCTTTTTGGACATGTTTGCAAATATTTCCATGCATAGGGGTATATATCATAACTTTCTGAAATTTATAACTAAAGGGGCTGAAAATGTCATTATTCTAAAGTTATAACTATAAGGACCTATTTTGCCAAGTTTTAAAGTTAAAGGTTTAAATTATATATACTTTATATATAAAGGACTAAAGTCGTAAAAGTTTATAAACCAAGGGTATATATTGCCAATTTTGCAAACTTAAAAATATAAAATATAATATTTTTATATAAATTATAAAAATATATATTAATATTATAAAACTCAATTTTATTAAAACCCGACACATTTATCGTTATTAATCATAAATCGACGCATTATTTCGTTATATATTTAACGTAATTTATCATCAACTAACTTTTGAAGAAACTTAAAATCTTATCGTATCACGTTACTAGGGAATTTCATATGAAGGGTTTCATTTGAGTTTTCGTTTTGACGAGTTTGCTGGGTTTACGATTTAAAGTGCCCTGGCTCCTCAAACGATACTACATGGCCTCTGGATTATGATAGCCCGAACAGTGATACAATATTTCCATAATTTAATAAATCAAAGATATACGTTAAACTTTATGAAGTTTTGAAACATAAACTATCACACTAAGACTTGACATATCACCCCAGGTTGCGTGACGAAGCCGTTACTTTCACTTGATATACTTTTGCCATCAATCAGATTTCCCTATACTGTTAAGGTGAGTTCATAGCCTCACTTTTAAATCTTCTATTTCATAAACCCGTGAGGGGGATACATGCTATAAACCATGAATACAAGTGTTTTCTAAATGTATGCTATCCTGATATATTATTGCATCTGTTGTCTAAGTCCCTTTATGCCAAAAGACCCCCACCATCATGGACCATTAATCACTTGCGAGTGAACGCAAAATGTCATACTATCTAAAAGCCATTTTCATCTCCTAGAAACTTGTCTCGGGCTCCCCGCTCCCCAATTCCTAATTCTCGTATCTCAAATCTAATAGTAATTTAATTCCGCAATCAAAGCATACATGATATGATACAGAGTAATATATTGAAGAGAAGACAAGATCTTGATCAGTTGATCAATTAAGTCTTCAACTCTTCAAGCTAGGTATTTGTTTCCTTTTATTTTTTCATAACCCTTTATTGATTTACTATATAGATTATTACTTTATTAGTTTGTTACTTTGAAAGTTTGAATGATTTAGCTTATTCAAAAATCAATTGTCTTTGGATAATTAGATGATTTAGCTTAGTGCCCCCTTTTTTATATGTTCTGCTATAGTGCATTAGTGCTATTGGTTCAATACTCTGTTTCATGTCACTTTCACACTTTGACCTTTTTTTGAATGATTTAGCTTATTGCTCATTTGCTCTTTTTTATATATATTCTGCTCTTGTGAATTGAAATATTGAATTGAGTGAATGGAATTAAATGTTTTTAACTAATAAGTCTTAATGAGTTAATGGTATGATTTTATTTCAGGAGCTATCATGGGAAATCTAATACATCGATTCTTTACTTCAAACGAAGAGTAGCGGTATGGTAGAAGATGTAACTCAAGAGAATAAGCGATCCAAAGCTTCAACAAGTGAAAATTTTCAACCCCAAAATGAACCTCAAAATCAAACAGAGAAACACATTTCTGAATTTCCAAAGCCAAATACCGATGAAGTGGATCTTAATTCTTTGGAAAGAGATCCTGGGAAGCGAAAACGAATGTTTGAGTATCCGGCTAATAAGAAAGAAAAAGTAAGATTAGCTTACTTGAATAAGGGACCTTTCCAAATTCATTTAAAAACTTATCTTGCTAAAGGTTCACCGATGCGTCCTCGTAGATTCCAATACTCGTGGTTCGATATCTTTCCTAATTGGTTAGAATATTCTCCTACAAGAAATGCCGCATATTGCTTTGTTTGCTACTTATTTAGTGACTCGCCAAATGTTCGTAACGGCTCAGATGCATTTATAGTAAAAGGATTTGATAATTGGAAAAAAGTGAATGACGGAAAAAATTATGCATTCCTTAAGCATATCGGTTGTTTACAGCATAGAAATGCTGTGACATTTTGTGAAAATTTGCTAAACCAAGAAGGACATATTGGAAACATTATAGAGAAGCAAAGTGCAGAAACAATTATAAAGAATCGTATACTACTCAAAGCCTCAATTGATATAGTTCGTTGGTTGACATTCCAAATAAGTTCTTTTCGTGGGCGAGATGAAACTCTTAACTCAAAAAATCGAGGTAACTTTATTGAACTGTTAAAACTTCTTGCTTCATATAATGTTGAGGTTGCAAACGTTGTGTTGGAAAATGCTCCTTATAATGCAAAGTATACTTCGGGGCTAATTCAATGACGAGGCCACGAGGTTGTTAACTCTTAGCTCTGCTCTGGTTCCTAAAAAGGGGACTAAAACGTTTGATATTAGTAAGATTTGTCATCTTGTTGAGAAATATTATCCTGTGGACTTTACTGAACAAGAGATATATCGGTTGAGAAGTGAGTTGGAGATTTTTGGCATTGATATGCAAAACAACAAGAAGCTAAGAAAGGCTTCTACTATCGCTGAACTGTGCGTATCTCTTGTTAAAACTGAGAAGCGCGAGACATATTATTTGTTTGATAGACTGATTCGGCTCATCTTGACACTTCCTGTTTCCACTGCAACAACTGAGCGGCATTTTCGCAATGAAAGTAATGCAAGAATAGAATCACCGCAATAGATGTAGAGGACTTTTTAGGAGATAGCTTGGTGGGTTTACATTGAAAAAGAAAATTGCTGAAAAAGATAGACTTCAATCTGTATTGGAAGAATTTAAAGCCTTAAAGGTCGTTCATGCGGCATATAAATTTGTTTATCGTGTCATTTGTATCTTTTGAGTCGTTTACTATATTTTGATGCATTCTCTTATTGGACTGTTGGATATTTTCTGAGTGTCGTGTATTTCCTTGTCTTTCTTTTTGGTACATTATGATTTTCATCTGACACTTATGATGATTTCAGCCCCCCTAATAAAACTGCTCAAGTTCCGTCCATGTATATGCTTAAACCATAAATGCAAGTGTTTTTCCAACTGTATGCTATCCAGATATATTATTGCCTAAGTCCTTACTTTTGCCATTAAGACCCCACTATCATGCATTGTTAATTACTTTTGGAGTAAGAACGAATGCTGTGAATAGATCTATTTAGGACTAAACTCCCCCGTTGGTGTACCTATACTTTTTGGTAACCAAACACACTTAATTTTAATCACTATGCGGGTGTTTGGCCAAGGCACCAGTTGGGGGCAACTTCTTGTGATTATTGATTATCTTAAGGCCTCGGTGTCATGAGCTTAGGACAATAATAATGTTTTCCATAATAATTGTACTCATTGCAATTATTACACTTATGGGTGTATAACAACATAACCCACTGTTATGATGAATTATATTCAAACTGTTTATTATAAACCTTTGAAATATACATCTATACCCCATTTGTTGATCTTTTTTAGAATGTTTATCTCAGGAACTGTGCATCATATTGGCACGGACGCATGCGATTGAGAGGTAAACTGTTATCATTCAAACTTTATGTTTTCAGGTAGATTTTGGGACCTCTGTTTGTAAAAACTCTGATGAAATAATGAATGATAACTTATCTTTTAAAAACGTCTCTTTTGAGTCGTTTTCTATGATTATGACTGTTGTACTATGAAATAATACCCCAGATTAGCTTCCGCTACTATATGTCAAAAATGGGGGTGTTATAGATTGGTATCAAGAGCCACGGTTATAGAGAACAAGGTTGAAACCTTAACTACTTTTCTTTTTCCATCCAAAAAGTCCTCCGTGCCACTACATCTCCCGAATAGTATGTAAAGTACATAACTATTATACTATTATATAAATAACTTATGTTATTTACCACTGGGTTGTTAACAGAGTGATTTCTTCTCCCAACCACCCTACTTCCGATATTGAGGATGCTTTTTCCTCTAACTTTCCGGACTATATCCTATCTTCCCCGGACTATGTTCTAACTTTACCAGGAAAACTTATTCTAGCTCTTCAAATAACTCATTTGGTTTAGTTCCAATATCTTCACCAACTCTTTTACTTTTTCATGATGACCCCTATATGAAGGTCATGCATGTATATTGGTATGTGCTTAAATATACATACCTTTGACCTTTAAAAACGAACCTAAATGACCAAAAACGTATCAAAAATACATTGTATTTGTATGTTTTCATTTATATTGGTGATAAGTGTAAAATACACATATTCATTTATGCCTAAAATAGCCCAAATAAACCCAAAACAAACCAAAAATAGCAAAAATATGCTTGTACTTATGTTTTGTGTATGCAGGTACAGATAATTCAAAAATCACATGAAAACCGTCAAAAACAAGCAAGCACGGACACGAGAACGAAAGAGTGAACAAAATTCGGAAGCAAAGCCAGGAAAAGTCAAATCCTCAGTCTACTCTAGTCAATCATGGTCAATAAAAGTCAACAAAGTCCAAAAATAACCCCTCACCTCTTATTGGGCCTTAAAGACCCTAATGGGCCCAATAACCCCATACCCGGATCATAAAGCCCAAAACAAAGCCCACTTTCCTTTAATAAAAACCACAAGGGCTAGTTTTGCAATGTTCGAAAAGTCGTTAATAACTTGAAAAGAGGGAAACAAAGACAAGGACCATTGGTGTCATTAACCCAAAGTTCAAACCGTATTTTATCCCTTTCAGTTATAACTTGGTGACAAAGAGGGAATTACTGTTCATCATCACCCTCGTTTCACCCCCAGGGTAAATCAAGGGGCTTTTGAAAATTAAAGGGTGCGATTGTCAATTCAAGAGCTCTCAAGAACAATGGCGAGGTCCTATCAGTCAAATCAAGGGTTACTTTAGCTCCCTCTCAATCAAAGGCCACATCATCAATGGAAGAAGCACAAAGGGTGTGGGTTTTGTGCTAAAACACTCACAAAAGAAGCACAAATGCATCCAAAAGAGAATGACATGCTAGCAATCCTTAGGTATCCACAAATCAATCCAACGACCATAATAGAAGCTCAAATGATTGAAGAAATGATTGGTTGAGATTAAGAGGAGCGTGGGCAAGGCAAGAGGGTCTGGAAGCTTCACCAAACGGCTATAAATAGTGCCTCACTCTACACACACAAGGGATCTAGTTTTTTACACATAGCTTTTTAATTTAGTTGTAGTTTAAATTTTAGCTTAATGATGTTTTAATACTGTAAATTTTCCTTTAAAAAGTATTGTAAACAAGTTTTTAATGAAATTCAGTTTTACTTAATATCTCCAAATTTATTTTTCATAAGCCCTCTTAATAAGCCAAATTGTCTCAATAAGCGGGGGGGGGGGGTAAAAGCTAATCTAATGCTCTTCTCAATCATATAAGCTAAATAGAGCTTATTTTAATACTGATTTACTCTTACCTAAACCATTATAAATACAATTAATTACATTGATATGGAATTCATTGGGATTTAAGCTTTTGGACAAGGGGATTCTTACTCTGGAAGAGATCCCAAGGACTTATACCCTAGCTTATTAATAAGCTAGGGAGCTTGTAGCTGCCATTAATGGTCCTTTTGTTTAGCTAAAGGTTCAAGTAAGTTTCTCTTTTCATTTTTCTCTAATTTCAGTTTAAATTGCTTAGTTATAGTTTATATGCTTATCTGCTTATTTGCTTGCTTATTTTTGCTTTTTAGTTCTTATATTTGCTTATTAGTTCATTCTCTTAATTTGTCTTTACTTTTCATTACTTAGATTATAGAATTTTATAAACTGTTATAAAAGCTTAAAAAAACCAAAAATATTAGTTAATAGTCTTAGATCATAGATTCTAGCTTAATTAGTTGTTAGAATGTGTTTAATAGGTTTGATATAAGCTATTTAATATCTGGTTTGAAGGGTTTAATATTTAGAATTCATCAATCTTAGTCTAATCATTTCTGTTAAAGTCTATAAGGGGTGTTTGGTTTTAGCATGTTTGACCTCATAAAGTCAAAAGTTTTTGTGCAAACCTTTGTAGACAGCTTAGAATTTAGTTAAAAGCATTAGGAAATGAGTTTTTATAAATTAGATTTGAAAATTTAAAGAATTTGAGCTTATATTAAGCTTGACAGCACCAGGGTATTTTTCTTAGAATCTCACTTGTGCAATTTTTGATCTAAGCCCTCAAAGGCTTAGATCTTGCTTGCATCTTGTTAATACACTCTATTTGAGTGTGTGTAAGTGCAGGTTTTCCATTTGGAAACCTTGCAATCTCTTGTCATTGCACTTTGTGCCAAAGTGCACCAGTACTAACCAAAAGGTTAGTACTGTTGTCATCAGTTTGTATGCCCCTTTTTAGATTAGTTTTAGTTAGTATAAATAGGTTTTGGTTCTTAGGTTAAGTGGTTAAGGTCTAGTTATAGTTAATATAGATTTAGTTTATTCTACATTTACTAGCTTATTAACCTAGCTTTAATTTAGCGTTAAGTCATTAAAATTCATAAAATCACCAAAAAAATCAGTAAACAGTTTTAAGTTAGCTTTAAATTCTGTTCTTAGGCTTATAGTTCTAGATTTTAAGTTTAAAATAAGTTACTTATTAGTTGTTTGATAAGCTAGCAAAAGCTTAAGGTCCAAATTGGCTTATTGGGCTTTTTAGCTTAATTGGATTTTGTACCTTTAAGTGTTTTTGCTGAGTTTAGCATTTTCATTAACATTTTAAGTTGCTTTAAGTTGATTCCAGCTTCTATTTCTTTTCATTTTTAGATTAAGCACATCTTAAGCTGTTTAGAACACTTTTCCTTTTTCATTTTGAGCTTAAAATGAGCTTGTTACAAGCTTTTAAGTAAAAATAAGCCCAAACCCTTACTTACTGTAACAGCTTATTGAGAAGCTCTTTTAGAACTTATCTTTGAGTTTCATCCCATAGTGCTTTTGTTAAAGTTGATCTCCCCAGTTTATTCTACAACTTTGGTCTTTTGAGTTTTGAATTTTAAGCTGTTTTTAACTTCACCTTATTTTAAGGCTTATTTGGACTTAGTTTGTTGTCGGGGTAGGAACTCAGGGACCATTCTTGTAATTTTTCTGTTTTAGTTGTTACTTAGTTAATCCTTGCCAGTTAAATGTTTTAGCCCCGTTAGTCCTTAAGTCTTTAACACAGTTATTCCCTAAGTTAGTTTTTAATTAGTGTTATATTTTGAATTATTAATTAGGGTTAGGTTTTAATTAGTTTAATTAAACTTTTATAAAAAGATAAAAATTAGGGCTTTTATTTTTAGAAAATTTCTGCACATTTTCTTTATTTAGTGTAATTTTTTATAAAATTTTTAGGACTTTATTCTTAATAGTTTTATAATTTTATTAGATTTTAATTTGTTTAAATTTTAGAAAATATTATCTTTTATCGAAAAAGCCAAAAATAGTAACATTCCTTTTTCTAAAATTTTCTTTTACTTATTTTTCTTAGGAAAATATAATTTCATTTATTTCTATTTTTTTTATTTTTTGGATTAATTAGTTTTTAAATAAAATAATAAATTCAAAAAAAATTGTTTTTCTTTTTCCTAAAATTTTATTTTGTCTTATCTTAGGTTTAGAATTTTAGTTTACATTTTTAGGGGTTAATTTTAGTTTACTTGCTGAATTGTCGCGTTTAATTCATTTCCCGATATTGGTTAAGTGTTTTAATTGTTTTTCATTGCTTGTTTTAATTAGTAGTAATAGAAAACCCAATCAATCTTCGAACCCATTCAAATCAATATCCAATATCAAGCGAGGTTTCAATTTCTCAAATCATTGGGAAAACAACTCTGGAAATCATACTTCCCGGTAAAGATACGTATATTATATAATATATATATATATATTTTTTAAAGAGTGAATTTTCCTTAGGGAATTTTCTTAATTGCTCTTGTTGAAATATTATATTATATATAGTGTATTCTCTTTAATGTATCAAATTTTTGGCACCGCTGCCGGGGATTTGAGTTAACGAATCTCTCGTTTTGTGTTTGTTGATAAGATTTGAAGATCCTTTCGTCCTCGAAAGTTTTATTTTTGTTAAAAATTTTCAAAAATCCAAAAAAAAAATCATAAAAAATAAAAGTAAAAAAATATTTTTCTTTTCTTTCTAGTATAGCTATCATATAAAAAAAATCAAAAATATAAAAAAATTGTCATTTAAAAAAATAAAATTAAACAAAGTTGGTAATCAAACACCAACAAATAATATCTTCAATTGAGATATTATCATAAATAAGTTCCGGTGAACTTGAAAAGTTCCCACTTCGAACCAAAGATTTAACACTTGCCATTTGTGTCTCTACGAAGTACGGCTCACCTTAAAAAGAAATTTTTAAGAGCTACCGTGAAGTAGTTGATTATTTGGTTTAAGTCTCTTTTGTGTAACCGTAAAATTTGTGTGTAAAAAATTTAAAAATCCAAAAAATTAGTGTTAAAATTTTTCTTTTAATAAAAAAAAAAAAATTTATTAAAAACTCTCGAATTCTTTTCCCTTTTTCAGTTTCTCTTTTAAGTGCATGCGCACTCGCTCGCAAACTCGTAACCGTAACCGTCGTCAACAACAACAAACCCTTCCGGTTGTTGTTGAACCTTGTAATTTAGAAGAGCCAATTCCCGGACCAACCATAGTTGCGATGGCGGATCGAACTATGGATCAGAAGTACTCCGTGCACATACGGGGTTACGGAGAGGCTATTGTTTTACCCGAAATCATTGCGTCATTTTAGATTCAAAAAAACTAATTTGCTTCAATTGGTCAAGTCGTACCCGGTTGTCATTGGTTTAGAAAATGGAAGAATCCTCATGCTCAATATTAATAGTTTCAAATGGATCACTTCTGACCTTACTGTTTCAAGAATGTGCTAATGATGTGATTAGCTCATGATGTTTCCTTATTCGCTTGAGGGGAGCGCTAAAACTTGGTTACGAAGAAAGGAACCCCCGAATTTAATTTTGACTTGGGATGATCTCGTTACCAAGTTCGTTAATCAATTTTCCCCCCCTTCAAAAATCACTCACCTTAAGAACAAAATTTCTCGTTTTTCACAAGAATTCGATGAATCTTTTAGAGAAGCATGTGAACGTTTTAAGGGTATGCTTAGATCTTGCCCTCACCACGGATTTTCGGAGTTAACTCAAGTTGATACCTTTTATAATGGTTTAACCGAGAACGAACAAGACTCCTTAAATTCCGCAGCAGGTGGTAATTTGTTAAGTAAGACTACTAGGGAAGCTTTGAATATAATTGAAAATAAGTCAAAAGTGCGTTATTCGAGAAATATACAATGCTTTCTAAGGTTAAGTCTAGGGAAAATTTTAGCAAAACGGATGAACGAATTGACATTCTTGCGGATCAACTTTCGACCTTAGTCGAGATTGTTTCTAAAAAGGTTGTTACTCCCGCACCGGTTAAGGCGGTTGAGGAAAATTGTGTTACTTGTGGTGGAGTTCATGCATGGTATAATTGTCCGGCTACTGACAATAACCAAAACGTTTGTGCTACCACAGGAACTTATAATCAACAAGCCTCACCAAATCGAGTTAGTAATCAAATGGCACCACCTAGATTTGCGTCGGTGCAAAATCAAGGTCAAAATAGGAATTATAACAATCAGGGTCAAGGGAATTATTTCAATCGAGGGAATAATTTTCAAAATCAAGGTTTTCAAAGTCAAGTTAATCATGCTTCGAATTTTCAGAACTAAGGTTTTCAAAATCATCCGTTTCAAATGCCTAATAATCAAGTGAACGATTTTTCAAATGATTTTTTGAATTACAAAAAGTCTAATGAACAAACGATTAGGAATTTGCAATACCAAATCACTTCGATGAAAGGAGAGTTAAAGAAGGAAATTCAAACTACCATCAAAAATCAACAAACCGCTTTGATGAGTCAAAATAATGCTTTTCAAAACACATTGCAAAATAATCTTCAAACCATGTTAAATAGTTTCTTTCAAGCCTAACCCTCATCTTCGGGTACTCTTCCGAGTAATACGATTCCTAACCCGAAGGGCGAGATAAAAGCAATCACCACCCGAAGTGGTGTAGCTTACGCAGGAGGAAATGGACCCCGAATCCAACTAAACCTTCTCCGAAAAAGGGGATAGTGGAAACGGAGAGACGAGTATTAACGGATCAAGGAGCAAAATAATTCCAAGGAAAGTTACCGCTCAAATCCACCTCGGTGTGCTCCCTAAAACCAATTCCGGAACCCGAGATTCCGAAGACTTTACCAAAATTAACTCCGATACCGGAACCCGAGATTCCGAAAACGGCACCTAAGGCAAACATTCCTTATCTTTCGAGACGAGACAATCAAAAGAATCGAGAAAAAGCTTCATACCAAAAAGAAAAGATTTTTCAAATGTTTCAAGATTTGCGTTTTGATATAAGTTTTGCAGATGCTTTGTTCTTAATGCCGAGATTTGCTCCTACGATTAGGGATTTGTTAATAAATAAAGAAAAGTTGCTCGAATTAGCGAAAATTCCATTGAACGAGAATTGTTCGGCAATGCTCCTTAAAAAGCTTCCCGAAAAGCTAGGAGATCCGAGTACAATTCCTTATCCTTGTGAATTTCTGGAATTGAGATATGCTATTTGCTTGGCGATCTTGGTGCAAGCATTAAATCTAATGCCCCTTTCTTTGGAAAAAACTTTTATTGCCCGAACTTTCACCGATCCGAATGTCTTTAGAGTTAGCGGACCGATCCATAACTTACCCTAAGGGTTTAAGCCGAAGACGTCTAGTTAAAGTTGGAACAATTTCACTTTCTGCAGATTTTCATAGTTGGCGATTTCGAAGCTGTATCCCCGAGTAACCTCTTATACTTGGAGGTCATTTTTGAAAACCGGTCGTACCTTAATTGACATTTTTGAAGGAGAAATCACTCTCCGTGTTGATAACGAAGCTGTCACTTTCAATTTAGACCAAACCATGAAATACTCCTCTACGAATGACAAATCGGTAAACCGAATTGACATCATTGATGAAATTTGTGAGGGAGTATATTCCGGAAATTAGTTAGATTTCCCCTAGTGATGATTTTTTCAAGTTGACAATCCACTTCGGTCTGAGAGTTTGATCTTCCGGAATTCATTTTGGAAGAATTCGATGCTTTTCTTTATGACAAATCCAATCTTTTGGAATGTGAATCATGATGATTGTGATCGGAGGAAGACATTATGTGCTCTGAACAATTATTAAATGATGGACCCGTTTCACACTTCCTCCGATGGAACCTAAGCAATGTGAAGTTACCAAGGCCAAAATACTTCAATTGAAGAGCCTCCGGACTTGGAATTAAAAGACTTACCGTCTCACTTAGAATATGCTTTCTTGGAAGAAAATGAGAAGTTACCCGTCATCATAGCAAAAGGTTTAAAAATGATCAAAAAGAAGCCCTCATTAATATTCTCAAATCTCATAAACGTGCCATTGCTTGGAAAATAACTGATATCAAGGGTATCGCCTCGTTTTTGTATCATTGATTTTGAGGAAGTGACGATTGTAAACATCGGTGCAAAGTCAAAGACGGGCGGAACCCGGAAATTCATGAAGTCATTAAGAAGGAGGTGATTAATCTTCTTGATGCCGGAATTGATATACCTATCTCTGACAGCCGTGGGTTAGTCCCAATCCATTGTGTTCCTAGAAAGGGAGAATGCCGTGTTGCATATATGAAGAAAATGGCAATTAATTCTGTCAAGTCTAGTTACCGGATGGAGTATGTAATCGATTTTTGGAAGCTTAACGAAGAACTCATAAAGATTTCATTTTCCTCTACATTCATGGATCAAATGCTTAGATCGTTCTAGCCGGCAATGAATTCTATTGTTTCTTAGATGGTTTTTCAGGGTATTTTTAGATTCCAATTGATCCTCATGATCAAGAAAAAACGACTTTTACGTGCCCGTATGGTACTTTTGCTTATCGTCGTATGCCATTTGGATTATGTAATGCTCCTGGAACCTTTCAACGTTGTATGATGGCGATTTTTCACGATATGATAGAGAAGACAATGGAGGTGTTTATGGATGATTTTTCTGTTTTTGGTGATAGTTTTGATTCATGTCTTTCTAATCTTGAACAAATGTTAAAAAGATGTGAAGACACAAATCTTGTCCTTAATTGGGAAAAATGTCATTTCATGTGTAAAGAAGGTATTGTTTTAGGTCATAAGATATCAAAGTCCGGAATTGAGGTCGACCGAGCAAAAGTCGACGTGATTGCTAAACTCCCTCATCCGACTACCGTTAAAGGAGTTAGAAGTTTTTTAGGTCATGCAGGATTTTACCGTCGTTTCATTCAAGACTTTTCTAAGATTTCTAGACCAATAACTCATCTTCTCGAAAAAGACACACCATTTGTATTTTCTCAAGATTGTATCAATGCTTTCGAAACCCTTAAGAAGAAGCTTACCGAAGCTCCGATCTTAGTTGTCCCGGATTGGAACCTACCTTTCGAATTAATGTGTGATGCAAGCGATTATGCGATTGGTGCGGTTCTTGGACAACGTAAGACGAAGCATTTTCAACCGATTCATTATGCTAGTAAGACGATGACCGAAGCTCAAATTCATTACACTACAACGGAGAAGGAGATGCTCGCCGTAGTGTATGCTTTTGAAAAGTTTCAGCCATATCTTGTCTTATCTAAAAGCATTGTTTATACCGACCACTCTGCTTTGAAATACCTCATGAACAAACAAGATGCCAAGCCAAGGTTGCTTCGATGGGTGTTACTTTTACAAGAGTTCGATATCACCATTCTTGACAAGAAAGGAAGTGAAAATCTAGCCGCCGATCATTTGTCAAGACTCGAGAATCCTCACAAAGATGTTTTGGAAAACAAAGACATTAACGAACATTTTCCTTTAGAAACTCTTGGAGTTATATCAAACGGAAGTACCCCATGGTTTGCCGATTTTGCAAACTACCATGCGGGGAATTTTATCATAAAAGGAATGTCAACTCAACAGAAGAGGAAATTTTTCAAAGATGTAAAACATTATTTCTGGGATGATCCCTACCTCTTTCGTATATGTGCGGATCAAATCATTCGTAGGTGTGTACATGGACACGAAGCTCTTGAAATCCTCAAGGCTTGTCATGAAGGACCCACCGGGGGCCATCATAGTGCCAATCTCACCGCTCGAAAAGTATTTGATGCCGGTTTCTTTTGGCCCACTATATATCGAGATGCTCATTCGATGATCAAATCTTGTGATACGTGCCAACGACAAGGCAAAATTTCTCAACGTGATGAAATGCCTCAAAACGCTATCCAAGTTTGTGAAATCTTCGATATATGGGGTATTGATTTTATGGGACCTTTTCCGTCATCCAAAGGGAATAAGTATATCCTTGTAGCAGTCGACTATCTTTCGAAATGGGTTGAAGCGAAGGCGCTCCCCACAAACGATGCTCGTGTAGTTGTGAAATTTTTAAAGTCTCTTTTTGCCCGATTTGGAACACCGAGAGCTATAATTAGCGATCGTGGGACCCACTTTTGTAATGATCAATTTGCCAAAGTGATGTCTAAATATGGAGTCACACATCGTTTAGCTACCGCTTACCACCCTCAAACGAGTGGTCAAGTTGAGGTGTCAAATCGTGGTCTTAAACGTATTCTTGAAAGGACGGTAGGAGAAAACCGTGCCTCATGGTCTGACAAGCTAGACGATGCTTTGTGGGCATTCCGAACCGCTTTCAAAACACCGATCGGATGCACACCCTATAAGCTCGTTTATGGAAAGTCTTGTCATTTACCGGTCGAATTGGAACACAAAGCTTATTGGGCTCTTAAACACGTAAATTTCGATCTTAAAACCGCGGGTGATCATCGGAAGCTGCAACTAAATGAACTTAACGAGCTTCGAGATCAAGCTTATGAGAATTCATTGATTTACAAGGAGAGGACGAAGAAGCTTCACGACTCAAAGATCAAGAATCGAATCTTCAATGTTGGTGATCAAGTTTTACTCTTCAACTCCCGGTTAAAGATATTCTCCGGAAAGCTTAAAACTCGTTGGTCGGGACCTTTCACTATCGCTCAAGTTTTTCCATACGGAACCATTGAATTATCTCAACCCGATGGTCCGAATTTCAAAGTAAATGGTCACCGTGTGAAACATTACTTCGGAGGGGACATACCACCCAAGGTAGTCCCGGATCTCCACACTCTCCCTAAGGACAACTAAATTCAGGGATCGAGTCGAGCTTGCGACTCGGTGAACAAAAACAAGCCGCTTCGTGGGAGTTCACCCCATGCTTATCCATTTTCTATTGTTCATAATAATGTGTTGTGATGTGTTGAGGCTAGTCTTTTCCGATTCTTCGTGTTTGTTGTTTGTACTTGTGATTTTTGTAGGATTGATCCAACAATTTTTGAAGCCTCTCGTGTCCGGTGTTGTATCCCGTTTCACTCGAGCTTCCTATCCTTTGTTTGAAATTAGTTTGGGGAGATCCGATATCCTTTCATCTTATCGATTAACGTTTATCTTTGCATAATTCATAAACGGCTTAGATTTTCGTAGAGACCCGGCCTTAAACATTGAGGACAATGTTTTGTTTTAGTTTGGGGAGGGAATCTATCGATTTGATGTTACCTGCTTATTGTTTTGTTCTCACGTACCCGTTTTCCCAAACAAAAAAGCCAAAAATTTAAATTTTTAAGATCTTAAAAGAGTAGAAAAAAAAAATATTAATAGTTTGGAAAGAAAAGAAAAAATAAATAAGTGTTAAGACACGATATGTAATGGGTTTTCCCGGTGGTAAGAAATAAGAAGTAATTTTTGACCCGATCGAACGTGTTGAGTTCTAGCTTTCTCCCTTAACAAATAATGATATAGTTTGGTGTTAGTCTCATTTAGACTTTAAACTGCTAGACTGAAATCATTAGTAAATGAAGACTTGAGCTAAATCTAAGTAGATATTAAAGATGCCGAGTTGGATTTTATATAGGCTAAGTATTGCGAGATTTCTGTTATTAGGGATTTTAAATTGCAAAGAATAAGAAATGATAGTGTTAATTACGAGTTAGGATGCTAAACAAGGTTTATTTGGAAAACTTAAAGGCTTATAAGAATAACTTGTGGTTTTTCTTCCCCGGAGTTCTTAAAATGATTAATTATACGTGTTCTCTTTAATTTTTACAAATTAGAGTTTTACTCTTAAAAGTCTAATCAACATATTTAGAGAAAAAGCTTTATCAATGATAATAGCTAATCATTTGTAAATAAGAATTTTAGTTCAAGTTTATACTTTGGTTTTCTAAAATGAAATTTTTCTATTTGCAAAAATAATGTGTTAAATTAATTAAAAAAAAAATGTAGTTGGTGAATAAAAAGGATGCAAGTTATAAATCCTTAGTGTTAATAATTAATATACAAACTCCATCGCAATAAAGTACATGGGCATTTGTCGGTTCGCTCCCGATGTGACATCGAAAGAAAGGGTGGAGGATGTATATTTAGGGTTGGTATCATAATAAGTACACGAGCTCTTGTCGGAGGCGTGGCCGATGTGTCGTCGAAAGAAAAGTGATACCGGTTCCTAGCCTAATAATGTAAATAGTAATAATAATGTTGCAAGTTAGAAAATAAATAGTAAAAGTTTCCTTTTCTAAAACCAAGGTATTCTTTTGAACTAAGGTTTGCAAAAGTCTACAAGGCTTTTTCATCGGAAGTTCATGCGTCTCGATTATTATTCTCCGGATGGGGTGTCAAAAGCCTTAGCACTTACCCGATGACGGTGGGATGCTAGAGAAGAAAGTCATTCATGGGGCAAGTGAACCAATGATGTCTTAGCTAAGGAGGTTTTTGTTTGCTTTGAGTTGTGATCTTACTAAGTGATTAACATATTAGCCCAAAAGGCCCATGTGTAAAGCTTGGTCGGATTTCAACTATCTAAATATGTGGATTTAATGGTTTAAATTAATTTGAGCACACACACTTAAATATATGATTTATGTCGGGAAGAGAAATTCACAAGTTGTAATTATAAGTAGTCTTAGCATCTTAGCTCGTACTTAACGGTGATCTTATTTTTAAGCTTAGTATGGGAAAAGTGAAAAATCGGGAATGATGAAGTTATCTTTTAAGACACTTTTCAAGTGCTTTTTGTTCCATGATCCTTAAAGTTACCAATGAGGTAATGAAAACAATACATTATGTCAACACAAGAATAAGTTGTAGTTAGGTAGTTAATTATTAAGAAAAAATCATAAAAAATAAATAATAAAAATCTTTGAAAATGGGAATTCGGGTGTTTTATAACTTGTGATCTCTTAGCTCTCTCAACAAAAATCTTTGCTACTTTTCAAAGGTTTAGTTTGGGGAAGTTTCGAGGTATTTGGTTATAAGGCATGTAATATTGCGTGAGGACACGCAATCGTTTAGTTTGGGGAATTTTGATAAGTGTAAAAATACACATATCCGTTTATACCTAAAATAACCCAATTAAACCCAAAACAGACTAAAAATGGCAAAAATATACTTGTTTTTGTGTTTTGTGTGTGCAGGTACGGATAAGATAAAAACCGTAAGAAAACCATCAAAAACGGGAAAACACGGACATGAGAACGGAAGAGCATGCAAGAGCCGGAAGCCAAAGTCAAAAAGTCAACCCTGGTCAAAACCCAGTCAACACAAGTCAACCATAAAAGGACAAAAACTCAAATATTATCATTTGATTCCCTCAAGTTTTCAAAAGTTTCAAGAATGGTCCCTAAGGATTAATGGGCCCTAAACCTATAAAAAACCTACCTGGATCCAAAGCCCATACCCGGCCCAAAAATCCTAAAACCTATTACCATTTATAACTAAACCACAGGGGTTTTTCTTGCTAAAAATGAAAGTCACTTTACACCTCAACTTTCATAAATCAAAGACAAGGACCCAAGTTGCCATGGTTACTATTCATCGTCACTACCAATTCACCACACAGTTAAAACAAGGGGCAAACATAAATTGAAGGGTACGAAAGACAATTCAATGCTTCTTATTCATGATGGCAGGGAGAAATTAGTCAAATCATAGGCTTTTATTTGCTCACAGTCAAGTAAAAGCCATGTGGAAGAGGAGAAGCACATAAGGAAGCTTAAAATTGCATTTGATTTACTCTCAGACAAAGCATAAGAAATCCGTGTGTGCACATATGTGATCCAACGTCCAAAGCTAATGATCCAATCATTGAAGGAATGGATGGTAGAGATTGTCAGAAGCTTGTAACAGATTTTAGGCCTAGAACATTCCTTAGAGTGCTATAAATACCCTCACCTCTCACACACATAGCATCTCCTTTTCATGTGACAAACTTGAAACTAAGTTAATGAAGCTCTAGGACGATTAGCTCAAAAAGAAATTACATAAAAAAGAAAGGTTTAAAAGTGAAAGCCTGTAGGAAAATTTCACATATCAAAGAGAAAACATGATGGAGTTAGTCAAACAGATTCTTTTAACCAAGTCACATTACGAAGGTTTGTTAAGGAGAAAACGAAGGTAATAAGGATTTGAAGCTCACAGGAAGAATGAGTAGTACTAAAAATGATTTCAACTGGAACAGATATGTTTTAAATGAAAATGTTTACAAACGGAGGTCAATCAAATCCAAACATTCATATGTTAGCACCCAAATGCCCTACATTTCAATGGAAGACCTACCTTTTGCCAATCTCCAGGTAACTTAAAGGCTCAAAATGAGATACATGTTTGTGAGAGAATTTTTAAATAGTTAGTTAGTTTTTAATTTTAGCTTAATTCTAGTTTTTAGCTTATTTTCCTTTAAAATCCTTTTGTAATTTTCTTTCAAGTAATGTAAACCATCTTTTATATTAATGAAATACAAATTCACTTTGTCATAAGTTCTCTTGTTTTCTACTCATAAGCTCTCATTTTCCTTTAATTGCTAATCTAAAGTTCATAAGCTCTTATAAAGCTCTTATTAGTCTCTAAGCTAATAATTGAGCTCAAGTTTGATTTTAATATACCTAAACCTTTAAAACAGCTAAGTACCTTGAACTTATTGGATTTTAGCTAATGGAAGGAGAGCCAAAAAGGGAAGGGCTCTCATAGACAATCACTGGCTTATCCAAATGGATAAGCTAGAGCTAGATGATAAGCTCAATTGAGCCTTTAAGCTTCTGTTTGGTTGAAGCTACTTGTAAGTCCTTCTTTTACTTTCCTTGTCTTTAAATTCTAGTTTAATTGCTTTATAATTGCTTATTAGTTTAGATCTGCTCATTTGCTTAATATAGTTGCTTAATTGTGCTTATTACTCTTTATTTGTGCTTATTAGTTATAAATCTCAATATGTCTTTAGCTTTATAGTAGTAGATTATAGTCCTTTTAATTCCGTCATAAAATCCATAAAAACCAAAAATATAGTAGCATAGTTTTAATTCTTAAATTTTAGTTAATTTAGTTGTTAATTTGTGTTCATTAAACTTGTTTTAAGCTAAATATTATCTTGGTTCTAAAGTTTTGTGTAGTAAATTGTCAAAGCATAAGATTAATCAATTCTGTCACAACTTAAGGGGGTGTTTGGGTTAGTGTTATTTGACCATCAAAAGTCAAAGAAACTTAGTGCTTTCACTTTGGATATTAGATGTTCATTTTTGATTGAGTTTAAAGTAATATTGGCAGCAAGAGTTAAGTTTTTAATTCAATTTAAGGCCCTAATTAGTTTGTCCTCAGCACCCGGGGACCTTTTCTCCTTTATTTTCACTTGTGGAAATTGAACCAAGCCATTCTAAAGGCTTTGGTTATCTTGCTTGCTTTGAATTTCTAAAGTTCACTCAATAAGATTTTGTATTGGCAGATTAGTCCATTAAGGACACTTGCACATTTGTGCTTTGGCCTTTGCCAATTGCACTAGCAGTGGTAACAAAGTAACCACTGCTGTCACTATTGGTTTAAATTTTAGGTTAAGAAAATATAGGTCTTAGGATTTAAAATTCAGTTTACTTATAAAATAGTTATAGCTTAATGTAATTTAGGACTTACTTATTGTTTTCCAGCTTATTTGTTAGGTTATTTTTAGTATAAAAAAAGTTCATCAACAGCCAAAAGCCAAAAACAATAGTGAAAGGATTATTAGCTTTTAAATTTTGGATTTCCATTTAAGTGTTTTGTTTCTAATGATCTAAATTAGTAGTTAAATAGGAATTATAGAAAGTTTTTAAAGAGCTTAGAGTATAGTTTAGCTAAATGAGTGTTTTTAGCTTAATTGGATTTTGTGCTTCTTGAGTTAAAATATGAGTTTGCAGGTTTAATCATTAAATTCAGATAGTGTAAAAAGTTTTTAGCTAAGTTTACTTGTCATTATTAGATTAAGCATATCATAAGCTACTCAGAACTTCTTTTGTTTTCAAAAATAAGCTTAAATTGAAGCTAGTGCAAGCTTTTAAGTGAAAATCGAAAAGAAAAAAAAACAAGCTCAAACCCCTTGTTTCTGTAGACAGCTTATTCATAAGCTTTTTCAGTGCTTATTTTTCATTCTCAGACCAAAATTTCAGTTTTAAAGTTGCTTAAAAATAAGTCCTTAATAAGTTCAATATTTCGTTTTTGTTAAAAGAAAAAATTAAAAAGTGCAAAAAAGATAGGGGTTTTGCCTGCCTCGAACCCCGACCTTATGCTTATAGACATAACGTATTAACCCTCATGCCTACATTTAGCTCAGCCAGTAACCTTCCTCAAATTTAATACTAGTATCCGGGTGGGGTGGGGGGGGGGGCCCCCTTTTCATTTTCTTTTCATTACTAAACCGTAACTTATACAACTTATTAGAGAGCTTATTGATTAGTTGTTTGTTAGTTTATTTTCTCATATTCCATGTTCTAGTAGTATTTTTCCCTGATTTTTAATTGAGAATTTTCCTTTATTAACTTATTTTCTAGGACTTTTTCCTGTAGGAATTAAAAATTGAAAAATCAATAAAAATAGAAAAAGAAAAAAAAGTTTTAGAAAATTACAAAAAAATAGTTTTTAGTTTTATAAAAAATGGCTTTAGGTTTACATTAAGAAAAATTATTTTCACACCTTTTAGATTTTAATTTTCATTTTTGAGCTTTTAATTTTAAGTTTAAAAATAGAATTTTAATATCTAAAAATAAGTTAAAATAGTTTCTGAGTTTTAATGTTATTTTATGACTTTTCTACGTTAAAAAATCAATTTTTCTAAATTATTTATTACTTAATTTGGCTATTTATTAGAGGATTTAAATAAGATTAAAATAGATTTAAATTCATAATAAATTCAAAAATAATAATGTTTTTTTCTTTTTCTTAAAATTTTTTTTGTCCTAATTTAGGTTTAGAAATTTAGTTTGCATTTTCTTAGGAGTTAATTTTAGTGTACTTGCTTTTTAGTCCAATTTTAATTTGTCCCGTTAATATTTTTTTTTGCTATAATTTTTTTTAATTGTTTTTTTTTAATTGCTTGTTTTTAATTAGTAGTTATAGAAATCCCAATCAATCTTCGAACCCGTTCAAATCAATATCCAATATCAAGCGAGGTTTCAATTTCTCAAATCGTTGGGAAAACGACCCGGGAAATCATACTTTCCGGAAAACATACGTATATTATATATTATATATATATATATATATATTTTTAGAGTGAAATTTCCTTAGGGAATTTTCTTAATTGCTCTTGTGGTATTATATATTAGTGTATATTGTCTAGCGTATCAAATTTTTGGCGCCGCTGCCGGGGATTTGAGTTAACGAATCTCTCGTTTTGTATTTGTTGATAAGATTTGAAGATTCTTTCGTCCTCGAAAGTTTCATTTTTGTTAAAAAAATTTCAAAAAAAAAGTCCAAAAAAATCATAAAATATAAAAAGTAAAAAAATATTTTCTTTTCTTTTTAGTATAGCTATCATATAAAAAACACAAAAAAAATCAAAAATATAAAAAAATTGTCCTTAAAAAAAATAAACAAAGTTGGTAAAAGAACACCAACATATAATACCTTCAATTGAGGTATTATCATAAATAAGTTTCGGTGAACTTGAAAAGTTCCCAAATCGAACCAAAGATTTAACACTTGCCATTTGTGTCTCTACGAAATACGGCTCACCTTAAAAAGCAATTTTTAAGAGCTACCGTGAAGTAGTTGATTATTTGGTTTAAGTCTCTTTTGTGTAACCGTTAAAATTTGTTGTGAATAAAAATTTAAAAATCCCAAAAAAATAAGTGTAAAATTTATTCTTTAAATATTAGATATTCCTTTCTGATTTTCTCTTCTTAAGTGCAGCGCACCGCTCCGCAACACGTAACCGTAACCGTCGTCAACAACAACAAACCCTTCCGGTTGTTGTTGAACCTTGTAATTAAGAAGAGCCCAAATCCCGACAAACAACAAATTGCGATCGGCGGATCGAACTATGGAGTGAATTACTCCGTGCACCCACCGAGGTTACGAGAAAGCTATTGTTTTACCCGAGATCAATGCCGACATTTTGAGATCAAATCATTTTTTTTTTTTGCTTCAATTGGATTCAGCGAACCCTTTCATGGTTTAGAATGAAAATCCTCATGCTCATATTAATAGTTTCAAAAGGATAACTTACGACACTTACGATTTAGAATGTGCCTAAAGATGTGATTAAGCTAATGATGTTCCTTATTCGCTCGAGGGAGCCGCTAAAACTTGGTACGAGAAAGAACCCCCGAATTCAATTTTGACTTGGGATGATCTCGTTACCAAGTTCGTTAACCAATTTTTCCCCCCTTCAAAAACCACTCACCTTAAGAACAAAATTTCTCGTTTTTCACAAGAATTCGATGAATCTTTTAGTGAAGCGTGGAAACGTTTTAAGGGTATGCTTAGATCTTGCCCTCACCACGGATTTTCGGAGTTAACTCAAGTTGATATCTTTTATAATGGTTTAACCGAGAACGAACAAGACTCCTTAAATGCCACGGCGAGTGGTAATTTGTTAAGTAAGAATACTAGGGAAGCTTTGCATATAATTGAAAATAAGTCAAAAGTGCGTTATTTGAGAAATAAAACAAATGCTTCTAGGGTTAATTCTAGGGAAAATGTTAGCAAAACGGATGGACTGAATTGACCAACTTGCTGATCAACTTTCGACCTATCTAGATTTTTTTCTAATAGGTTGTTACTCCCGCACCGGTTAAGGCGGTTGAGGAAAATTGTGTTACTTGTGGTGGAGCTCATGCATGGTATAATTGTCCGGCTACCGATAATAACCAAAACGTTTGTGCTACCACGGGAACTTATAATCAACAAGCCCCACCAAATCGAGTTAGTAATCAAATGGCACCACCTGGATTTGCTTCTGGTTTCAAATCAGGTCAAAAGGAAATATAAAACAATCAAGGATAAGGAATAATTTCAATCGAGGGAATAAATTTTCAAAAACAAGGTTTTCAAGGTCAATGGTTAATCAAGCTTTGAAATTTTCAAAACCAAGGGTTCAAAATCAACCGTTCAAATGCCATAACAGTGAACGATTTTTCGAAATGAAATTTTCAAATTACCAGAAAACAACACAATGACGATTAGGAATTTGCAATACCGAACCCACTCGATGAAGAGGAGTGTTAAAGAACAAGATCAAACTAACCATCAAGAATCAACAAACCGCTTTGATGAGTCAAAATAATGCTTTTCCACAAAACACGTTGCAGAATTTTCTCAACCATTTTAAATAATTTTCTTTCAAGCCCAACCCTCACCTTCGGTACTACTTTCTGTGTAATAACATTCCTAACACCAAAGGGCTAGATTAAAAGGGGGAAAAAGGGAGGGGGGGGGGGGGGGGGGGGAAAAGGCGATCACTACCCGAAGTGGTGTAGCTTACGAGGGACCCTCGAATCTAACTAAACATTTCCTGAAAAAGGTAGTGGAACGAGAGACCGAGGAAATAATAGATGAGGAGCAAAATAATTTCCACGGAAGTACCGCTCAAATTCCACCTCTAGTTATCTCTAAACCAATTCCGGAACCCGAGATTCCAAAGACTTTACCAAAATCGACTTCGATATCGAAACCTGAGATTCCGAAGACGGTACCTAAAGCAAACATTCCTTACCCTTCAAGATGAGACAATCAAAAGAATCGAGAAAAAGCGTCATACCAAAAAGAGAAGATTTTTCAAATGTTTCAAGATTTGCGTTTTGATATAAGTTTTGCGGATGCTTTGTTCTTAATGCCGAGATTTGCTCCTACGATTAGGGATTTGTTAATGAATAAAGAAAAGTTGCTCGAATTAGCAAAAATTCCATTGAACGAGAATTGCTCGGCAATGCTCCTTAAAAAGCTTCCCGAAAAGCTAGAATCCGGGGGAAATTCTATTCCATGTGAATTACCGGAATTAGATATGCTACGCCTTGGCCGATCTTGGTGCAAGCATAAATCTAATGCCCCTTTCGATTTGGAAAAAAACTTTCGTTACCCGAACTTTCACCGACCCGAATGTCTTTAGAGTTAGCGGACCGATCCATAACTTACCCTAAGGGTTTAGCCGAAGACGTCTACGTTAAAGTTGGAAAATTCCACTTTCCCGCCGATTTCAATAGTTTTGTCGATTTTCGAAGCCGATCCCCGAGTACCTCTTATACTTGGAAGGTCATTTTTGAAAACCGGTCGTACCTTAATTGACGTTTACGAAGGAGAAATCACCCTCCGTGTTGACAACGAAGCCGTCACTTTCAATTTAGACCAAACCATGAAATATTCCTCTACGGATGACAAATCGGTAAACCGAATTGACATCATTGATGAAATTTGTGAGGAGTATGCTCCGGAATTGTTAGGATTTCCTAGTGATGATTTTTCAAGTGGCAATCCCACTTCGACGTCCGAGCCGTTTACTTCCGAATTTACTTTGGAAGAAATTGATGCTTATCTTTATGACAAATCAATCTCTTTGGAAAGTGATCATGATGATTGTGATCCGGAGGAAGACATTTATGTGCTTGAACAATTGTTAAATGATGACCCGTTTCAACTTCCTCCGATGGACCTTAAGCAAAGTGAAGTTACCGAGGCCAAATCTTCAATTGAAGAGCCTCCGGAATTAGAGTTAAAAGATTTGCCGTCTCACTTAGAATATGCTTTCTTGGAAGAAAACGATAAGTTACCCGTTATCATAGCAAAAGGTTTAAAAAACGATCAAAAAGAAGCTCTCATTAATGTTCTTAAATCTCATAAACGTGCCATTGCTTGGAAAATAACCGATATCAAGGGTATCGACCCTCGTTTTTGTACTCATAAGATTTTGATGGAAGACGATTGTAAACCATCGGTGCAAAGTCAAAGACGGGTGAACCCAAAAATTCATGAAGTCATTAAGAAGGAGGTGATTAAACTTCTTGATGCTGGAATGATATACCCGATCTCCGACAGCCCGTGGGTTAGTCTAATCCATTGTGTCCCTAAAAAGGAGGAATTACCGTCGTTGCAAATGAAGAGAATGAATTAATTCTGACACGTCTAGTTACCGGATGGAGAGTATGTATCGATTATAGGAAGCTTAATGAATCAACTAGTAAAGATCATTTTCCTCTCTCGTTCATGGATCAAATGCTAGAACGTCTAGCCGGAAATGAATTCTATTGTTTCTTAGATGGTTTTTTAGGATATTTTCAAATTCCAATTGATCCTCATGATTAAGAGAAAATGAATTTTACGTGCCCATACGGTACTTTTGCTTATCGTCGTATGTCATTTGGATTGTGTAATGCTACTGGAACCTTTCAATATTGTATGATGGCGATTTTTCACGACATGATAGAAAAGACAATGGAGGTGTTTATGGATGATTTTTCTGTTTTTGGTGATAATTTTAATTCATGTCTTTCTAATCTTGAACGAATGTTAAAAAGATGTGAAGACACAAATCTTGTCCTTAATTGGGAAAAATGTCATTTCGTGTGTAAAGAAGGTATTGTTTTAGGTCATAAGATATCTAAGTCCGGAGTTGAGGTCGACCGAGAAAAAGTCGATGTAATTGCTAAACTCCCTCATCCGACTACCGTTAAATGAGTTAGAAGTTTTTTAGGTCATGCAGGATTTTACTGTCATTTCATTCAAGACTTTTCCAAGATTTCTAGACCAATAACTCACCTTCTCGAAAAAGACACACCGTTTGTATTTTCTCAAGATTGTATCAATGCTTTCGAAACCCTTAAGAAGAAGCTTACCGAAGCTCCGATCTTAGTTGTCCCGGATTGGAACCTACCTTTCGAATCAATGTGTGATGCAAGCGATTTTGCGATTGCTGCGGTTCTTGGACAACGTAAGACGAAGCATTTTCAACCGATTCATTATGCTAGTAAGACAATGACCAAAGCTCAAATTTATTACACTACAACGGAGAAGGAGATGCTCGCCGTAGTGTATGCTTTTGAGAAGTTTCGGCCATATCTTGTCTTATCTAAAAGCATTGTTTATACCGACCATTCCGCTTTAAAATACCTCATGAACAAACAAGATGCCAAGCCAAGGTTGCTTCGATGGGTGTTACTTTTACAAGAGTTCGATATCACCATTCTTGACAAAAAAGGAAGTGAAAATCTAGCCGCCGATCATTTGTCAAGACTCGAGAATCCTCACAAAGATGTTTTGGAAAACAAAGACATTAACGAACATTTTCCTTTAGAAACTCTTGGAGTTATATCAAACGGAAGTACCCCATGGTTTGCCGATTTTGCAAACTACCATGCGGGGAATTTTATCATAAAAGGAATGTCAACTCAATAGAAGAGGAAAATTTTTAAAGATGTAAAACATTATTTCTGGGATGATCCCTACCTCTTTTGTATATGTGCGGATCAAATCATTCGTAGGTGTGTATCTGGACACGAAGCTCTTGAAATCCTCAAGGCTTGTCATGAAGGACCCACCGGGGGCCATCATAGTGCCAATCTCACCGCTCGAAAAGTATTTGATGCCAGTTTCTTTTGGCCCACTATATATCGAGATGCTCATTCGATGATCAAATCTTGTGATACGTGCCAATGACAAGGCAAAATTTCCCAACGTGATGAAATGCCTCAAAACGCTATCCAAGTTTGTGAAATCTTCGACATATGGGGTATTGATTTTATGGGACCTTTTCCGTCATCCAAAGGGAATAAGTATATCCTTGTAGCAGTCGACTATCTTTCGAAATGGGCTGAAGCAAAGGCGCTCCCCACAAACGATGCTCGTGTAGTTGTGAAAATTTTAAAGTCTCTTTTTTGCCCGATTTGGAACACCGAGAGCTATAATAAGCGATCGTGGGACCCACTTTTGTAATGATCAATTTTCCAAAGTGATGTATAAATATGGAGTCACACATCGTTTAGCTACCGCTTACCACCCTCAAAGGAGTGGTCAAGTTGAAGTGTCAAATCGTGGTCTTAAGCGTATTCTTGAAAGGACGGTAGGAGAAAACCGTGCCTCATGGTCTGACAAGCTAGACGATGCTTTGTGGGCATTCCGAACCGCTTTCAAAACACCGATCGGATGCACACCCTATCAGCTCGTTTATGGAAAGTCTTGTCATTTACCAGTCGAGTTGGAACACAAAGCATATTGGGCTCTTAAGCATGTAAATTTCGACCTCAAAACCGCGGGTGATCATCGGAAGCTGCAACTAAATGAACTTAACGAGCTTCGAGATCAAGCTTATGAGAATTCATTAATCTACAAGGAGAAGACGAAGAAGCTTCACGACTCAAAGATCAAGAATCGAATCTTCAATGTTGGTGATCAAGTTTTACTCTTCAACTCCCGGTTAAAGATATTCTCCGGAAAGCTTAAAACTCGTTGGTCAGGACCTTTCACTATTGCTCAAGTTTTTCCTTACGGAACAGTGGAATTATCTCAACCCGATGGCCCGAATTTCAAAGTAAATGGTCACCGTGTGAAACATTACTTCGGAGGGGACATACCACCCAAGGTAGTCCCGGATCTCCACACTCTCCCTAAGGACAACTAAATTCAGGGATCGAGTCGAGCTTGTGACTCGGTGACCAAAAACAAGCCGCTTCGTGGGAGTTCACCCCATGCTTATCCTTTCTATTTTCTTTCTATTTTCTATCTAATGTGTTGTGATGTGTGAAGAGGCTATCCTCTTCCGATTTCTCGTTGTTTGTTGTTTGTTGCTTGTTGTGATTTTTGTAGGATCAACCCAACAATTTCTGAAGCCTCTCGTGTCCGGTGTTGTATCCCGTTTCACTCGAGCTTCTCATCCTTTGTTTGAAATTAGTTTGGGGAGATCCGATATCCTTTCATCTTATCGATTCACGTTTATCTTTGCATAATTCATAAACGGCTTAGATTTACGTAGAGACCCGCCTTTAAACATTGAGGACAATGTTTCGTTTTAGTTTGGGGAGGGAATCTATCGATTTGATGTTGCCTGCTTATTGTTTTGTTCTCACGTACCCGTTTTCCCACAAAAATAGCAAAAAAATAAAAATAGCGCAAAATTTAAATTAAAAAAAAAATGTTAAGACATGACAATGTAGTTTACCGTTGGTAAGAATAAAAGTAATTTTTGACAAGTACCGATTGATACGTGTAGAGTTCTAGCTTTCTCCCTTACCAATTAACGATGATAAGTTTTGTGCTAGTCTCATGTAGAACTTTAAACATGCTATACCATGAATCGTTAGTAAAAATGAAGACTGTGCAACATCTCAAGTAGATTTAAAAATGTCCAGTTGGATTTTTATATAGGCTAAGTATTTGCGATTTCTTTTGCAAAGATCGAGAAATGATAGTGTTATTTATAAGTCATAAGACATAAACTTAGAGTAGTTGTTCTCTTTCAAGCTCATATTTATAATTGTGGCTTTTCTGCCTAAAAATTTAAAATTTAAATTAGCTTTTTCACATCATCACCACTATATATAATGTTTAATAAAAGAGTTGTGCGGTTTTTGGTAATAATTAGCTAATAGAAGTTTTCTTTATAGTTCCTTTGTGAGTAGGATGAGTACACAGTCAGGAATACTTAATTTTGCATACTATATTTATCATAAAAGAAATATTTTGCTATTCCTTAAAGAGCCTTAGGGTACTATGGATAAAATTAGAATTCAATTCGAGACTGATAAAATTTGCTGTATCTTGCCCGGCTCACAACCGATGTTACAGCCTTACTAAAAGGTCAAGGAAGTTCCGAAGTCAAAATAATGTTCAGGCGCAACAATCTGTCGAGGCGTGGCCGACATGTTGTAGCCTTCTAAGGACTGAGGTTTCAATAATTGTTGCTTAATTTTTGTCTTACTTGGGCCTTAAAGTAGCCTAAGGTTATATGGTGCCAATAATATTGGTCCATTCATGTCGTAAAGAGCTAGTTATGGTATGTTGCTTAATTACACATACCTTTTGACCTATTAAATCAAACGAGCTGAAATAACCAAAACACGACCTAAAATGCCATATATATGCTATTGTTTTTGCTAATTGCATTGTGCAGGAACAGATACCCAGAAAAAACGAAAACAAAGCAAAACGACAAAAACCGGACTCGAATGGAAAAGCTGTGAAGAACAAAGCCAAAGCAAAGCCAAAGATCAGATATAGTCAAAAGATCCAAAGTCAACTCAACAATCCACAATCAATACCAAGCCGTAATTGAAGAATACTATTGGTTGCAATCATCAACCCAACCTGAAGGGATCCGGTGAAAGCCATATGGTATACTTACGAAGACTGTGAGACAATGGGCCCTCAATCAATGACAACAGCCCATTTGTGTGCAATTGACAGAGACTACATGGAAGACTTTGAAGAACCAGTATAAAAAACAAAAAAAAAAGAAAAAAAAAAAAGAGAAATAAAAAAAAAAAAATATAAAAAAAATAAAAAGAACAAAAGATCCTAGCCTTGAACAAACAAGCTCAGCCAGAGATCACAACCAAAACCCGCCTGAACCTTATTGGGCCTTAAAAAGCCCAATAACACAAGCCTGAAACCTTATTGGCCCAACACACTCAGTTGGGCCCAATACAAGCCCACAAACCCTTATTGGGCCCAAACACACCCAGTTGGGCCCAATACATAACCCAAGCCCATTACTGGCCCAATACCATTTTTTTTATAAACCTTGGGGACCTAATTGATCAAGTTAAAATGTTTTGGAAAAAGAAATAAAGTGTTTAAAAATATAAAGGGACTGAATTTGCAAGTTTCCAAAACTTTATCTCTTTATAAAAACACAAGGCTGGAAACTGCATTATATAAAACCTTTTATATCTTTGTTTAATAGAACACAAGGACTGTTTGTGACTATCTTAAAATTGTTTTAACTGAAAAACAAAAGAAGCAAAAGAAAATGAAATAAGATTAAACCTTAGGGTTTCTTTTGGCTCGTTGAAAACTTTCAAAAACCTTCTAGCCAATAACACACCTCACTCCTCCCACACCCTTTCCCCCAGCCAAAAACCCTTGATCCTCACACCACACGACTACACCTCAACTTTACCCAACAGAACCCTTCTACCCGAGTCCAATCCTTCCACCTCCACTAACCCTAATCCAGACCTCCACGCTGCAATCACATCATCCCCGAGTCCTATTCATGTGGGGGATTGATTAAAAAAGCACAAAGAGACCATCATGGCCTAAGAATTTACCCTTGGTTTATGTACACCACACAACAAAGCACAACAAGAAGAAGAATGGTGGGGGGAAGCCTGGACTACTAAAAAAGATGAAAAGACAAAGCGAGAATATTATTTTTTGTTTACTAGCCTTTCTTTTAACTTTCAAGATAAAAAATTGTAATCTAAGTTTCAGAATGTATACTTTGTAATATTGTTCTTCTTCTTCATTTTCAAGATTTATGAAAAATTTTGTTGTTGTGCTACTGTTGAAATCACAAGGTTAAAAGATATAACGTTTAATTAAACTTTTCAACTTGACTTAATTATGCCCTTAACATCAGATCATGTAATCATAGGAATACTAATTAGTTCAAGTTTAAGTACAAAACATTTTGTTTTAAAACAAAGATTTTAAAATAATGGGTGGTTGGTTGTAACAACAATAATGGTGAAAATTTGTTTGTGAATGGTTACAAATACTCAAGCCAAATTGGCTGAGATCTACGGTTATTTAATCATTTATGCCGTCCAAAATTTGAACTTGAAAGTCAAATTTGAGTTTTTATTTATTTTGAAGTTTCTGTCAAAACTTGAAGAAGGAAATGGGTGATAAATAAGCTCAAGCTGCTTATTCAGTTATTAGTCATCTAGATGAGTGTATTTTGAGTGTTTATTTAGTTTTAAGCAAGTTTTCTTGTTCTGTCTTTACCATAGTCAAAGCCTTGAGGCTGTCAAAATGTCAAGTGTATTTTGTGGAAAAGCCTTTTACAAGCTGATTTATCAGCAGCTATTTATTGTTTTTAAAAGCTAATTTTTTGAGCATAAGCTCATTTCCCATCTCTCTAAATCTGTTTGAGGTTGTTTTCAAAAATTAAGCCATTTTGAGCTTATTTGGCTTAAGCCAAAAAGCCCCTCATGCCTGTTTGGCAGTTCCCCTGGTGCTAAACACCAATTTCAACCCCCATTTTCTAGTCTTTTCTACATTAAGCCCTAGTACTATTTAGCTTATTTGTGTAGCTTATAGGTAGTCCTTTTTAGATTTAGAGCTTAATTACCTTTATTAGCTTAATAGTTTAGCTTATCATAGGGTCAAAGTAGGTAGATTTTTCTTTTTTTTTAACTGTCAATTTAAGCTTATTACTGTTTTGGCTTATTTTAGAGCTTATTTTTACCTTACATTTACTAAAATAAGTAGATAAAGCATAGTGTTGATTGTATCATCACTTCCCAGCTTATTTGCACCTTTTAGCTAAATAAAGCAAAAATGCCAATAAAGCTGTTTAGGCTCTTTGGCATTCTGCCCAAAACAAGCTTATTTCTGGCTTATTAGAACATACTAAGAAAAGATCTGGAGAGAAAAATCTAGATATTTAAAAATTGAAATGCAAGTCAAACAAAGGACAGAGATGACAACAAGTGCCTTTATTAAAAATGCTCCCCATAAGTTGCTTAGTAAGTTTGCTTTTCTGAGTTTTTAGAAATAAGCACTTTTAGAATTTAGGACTAGTTTTTTGAGTCCGGGCTACTTATTAAGGGACTGTTAGATGTAATTTTAGGATTTCCTAGTATAATTCTGTTAGTAACCTTTAGTTTAGGTTAGTTTTTCTCAGTCATCCTTAGGGGTATTACACTTGTTAGTCCCTCACAAGTTAACTAGTTAGTTTTTAGTTTAATTTAATAATTTAATTAGGTTTCAATTTAATTAGTTTAATTACTCTCAATGCTACAGTATAAAATAGGCTTTTTTATTTTTAGAATTACACACTTTTTCTTTATTTATTTTGATTTTTCCAGAATTTTTGCACTTATATTTTCATGTCTTTTCTATTTTCTTAGTTTTAAATTATATTTTAATATTCAAAATTCATAAAAAATACAAAAATTACAAAAATTATTTTCTTTTTTAGAAAATTTTCTTAAGTCAAATAGTTTAGTCGAAAATTATTAAAACTTGTGTATGGGTCATTTTTGCCCAAATTTCAGTTCCGGGTTCGTTACGAGTCGACTTTTTCGATTCTTTCTCTTTACCATTTTTCGTTCCACCCTTTTTAACTCCGATTTGAAATTTTTTACATTTTCTTTTAAGTTAGAATATTTTTTATTTATTTAAATTTTAAATTAATTTTATGAACCTTATTTTTGCATTTTTTTAGTTTTAGCTTGCGATTTAATTTCCCGGAAAGTCGATAATTGCATGTTTAATTTAGTTTATTATTTTAATTATTTTAGTTAAGTATTTTTTAGGCCTAATACGGATTCCCCGTAGATTTCCTTAGGATTTTCATTGCCATTATTTAAGGCCCCCGTATTTAGACTTTAATGCCTATAAACTATTTTTGTTCCCCCAGTAGATATATTAAGATTCCATTTTCCACTGCTTTGTTTCCCCGAGAATAATTTTAGTTTCTTTAATTAATTTTAGTTTATCTAGTTAAAAATCCATAAAATCCATTTGTCTCTCCTTTCAAATCATCATTCATTCGTATCGAGTACCATATCAAGCCTCGTTGGGGATATAACGACCGGAAAGCTCTACACTATTTCGTCGTGATATCATTTGACTCTGCTTTAGACATATTCTTACTATAATATTTGATATTTTCTTATATGATATAGTATTTTAAGTATAGTTTAGCGATCAATTTTGGCGCCGCTGCCAGGGGAGGCCTGTGCAAACGTTTATCGTTACGTTAGACCATCTGTTTTGAATTGTGCATATATCTTTTATTATGAAAATATAAAAAAAGTAAAAAATATTTAATCATTTCTTTTTTAGTATAATTAATCATATTAAAATCCAAAAAAAAAGAAAAAAAAAATCAAAATATAAAAACATTGTCCATAATAAAAAAGATAAAATTCAAACTGCTAAAATACCAAAAATATAATATTCACATCTGAGGTCATTAACAAATAAGTTCCGTGACTTGTTTGGTTCCCAATATGTCGAAAAAAGATTTAAAAACTGCCTTTTGTGTCTCTTACGACGTACGGCTCACCTTGAAAAGATTAACAAACTATAAATTGGGTAAATAGGAGGGTTGTTCCTAGAACTACGACCCGAAAGGAGAAATAAGCTCGCAGGCAATATTCCTAATCCTCCGCTCACCTTGAGTTTTATCTTTTTGAGACTACCGTGAAGTAACTGATTGATTTGGTTTACGGAGTTGTCGCCATAATCTCATGTCCGTTAAAATCAATTGTGAAATCAATCTTTGAAAAAAACCAAAAAAAAAAATTTAGCGGTAATTTTCTCTTTGTATCTCCAATTTTTTTGCATGCGCCCATCGTTTCTCAAAGCCCCGTAAAACGGTCGACAAACCACAAGTTCGACAAACTCTGATGAATCATCTAATCTTGAGAAACCTGATAACCTCCCATAGTTACGATGGCGATAACGTAACTAGGCGGCAATGCTCGAAGCACCCACGCGAGGTTACGAGGATGCGATAAGTTTATTTTCCCCCCCCGGAAATCACCGCAAATAACTTTGAGATCAAAGCATGTCACTTTCGAATCTTGTCCAAAACAAGCAATTTTTGACACGATAAAAGAAGACCCCACATGCCACATCCGTTATTCAAACCCAAGATCACTTCTACGGATGAAGATTCCCGAACGTAAACCAAATACGTCGGTTAAGCTTATAGCTTATTTCCCGTTTTTCTCTCTGAAGGCAAAGACCGATTTGGCTAGAAAAAGAACCCCCTTCGTCGAATTGAAACATGGAATGATCTTGTTTCGAAATTTTATTTAACAAATTCTTCCGACACTAGAAACGACAATCTCAGAAATGAAATCGACGAGATTCAGCAAAAATTTGATGAGACGTTTTATGAGGCTTGGGATCGTTTCAATGATCTTTTAAGGGGATGCCCTCATCATGGGTTTTCAGAATTGCATCAACTCGATACATTCTATAATGCCCTTAACTCAAATGATCAAGATTCATTGAACTCAGCTGCCGGTGGTAACTTCTTAGATAAAATGCCTCGAGAATGTTATGAAAAATCATCGAGAGCAAGTCTAAGTGTACGTCAGTCAAAAACAAAGCTGTTGTAGCTAAAATAAGTACATAGCTCTTCCACCCAAGCATCTCATCTATGTTGCGCTGAACTCAAAGAACATGGTTCGGTAGCATTAATTCAAGATAGTAAGAACCAAACACACGCCTCCGCCCCAGTAAAAGCGGTTGATACAAGTTGTGTAACATGTGGGGGAGGTCATTCTTATCAAAACTGTCCAGGCCATAACAGCAACATGTACCATGACAAGCAATTCAAGAGTATGTTCCCAGGCCGCAGCTGCCGATTTCAACCAAGCTAATTCTGGTTATCGACCTCGATGGTCTCAAGATCAAATTCCCGACTCACTGTTTTGCTCCAGTCAGAAATCCTCATGCAATTAGTCCAAAACATTTCAATCGAGAAATAACTCAATCAAAACTAGAGGAAAACAATTTCAACCAGGACAGATTTATCGAGCCTCAAGACGGTTCATCAACCTAGATAGTTCATCATCCTGTAGCTCATCAAGGAACCTGCTCCTCAGACACACGGTGTGTCAAGAACAGATTTTTGAAAGATATGTCACACCAATGATGGCATGTTGAAAACATGCAAAAACCAAGGTCAAAACCTGCCACATCCAATGGCAAATTTGACTGATATGCTCTCAAAATTTGTTACTAAGCTAATACAAAGCTTCTACTGAAGTCACGGTTCTGAACTCCTACCTGGTAAACACTGAGTTACCAACACCAAAGGAAGATATAAAAGGTATCACTAGTCCCATAGTGGTGTTTACCATCCAAGGACCGAAAGAGACCGTTAATCATGACACCGGAGGGTGACAAACGGCACGAAGGTTGCATCCTACTAATAACGAAAGCACCAGAAGACGTCCAAAGCCTCCTGTTGTTCCAATTCAACCGTAATCAAATCCTGAGTCCAATGTTGCTTATTTTTTTGTTTTTTATTTTTACCTGTTGTGACTCCAGCAAGTCAATTCCCTTCCATCACGAAGAAAACTATGAAAAACGCTAAGGAAAAAGCAAGCGATCGAAATCCGAGAAATTTTATGAAATCTTTAGAGATTTAAGTTTCGAGATTAGCTTTACCGATGCCATTGATGCTCATAAAAAGCAAATTTGCTTCGACAATAAAAACCATTTATTGTAAACAAAGGAAAAATTGAAGCGAATTGCAAGGACTCCTTTGAATAGAACTGTTCTGCGGTCATACCTCCAACAGTTATCAAAGAAACGTGAGATGACACCTGCCGATTTCGATTCCATGCGAGTTTACGGGAATTCTACTACTGCAGACGCATTGTCCGATCTTGGTGCGAGCATTAAATCTCATGCCTTATTCTGTCCTGGAAAATCTCGCTCTTACTGATCCTAGAACTAAGACCCCAACTATCATGACGTTAAGCTAGAATGATTGTTCAATCACTGAACCAATTGGTAGTGCTAAAGACCGTCCGTCCTAATGTGAGAAAGATCTCCAGTTTCCAGCTGACTTCGTAGTTTTGAATTTTGAACCAGACCCCCGATCCTTTGATCTCGGGCGTAGTGTTTCTTATAAACAAAGTCATCCTTTGATAGTGTATATGGACGGAAGATTTACCCTTCGTGTTTGGCAAGGAAGACCATCACTTCACTTGGACCAAACCTCAAAATACACAAGATCGATTACTACCATATGACAGCAAACAAAATCGCCGACATCGAATCGGCTTGTGATGAGTATGTCTCAAGAGGTCTTAAGGATTTTCAAACGTGATCGCGAGTGGCAATCCACTCCATATTTTGACCTATTTATTTCCACTGCTATCTCCAACTCTCACAAAAAATCCATTATTCGCGCGGACGTGACTTTCTCTTCTAGAATCGAAAAAGTACACGACACGATATACGTTAAAAAAATTCTGAGCTAACTAGAATTATGAACTATCAACCTACATACATGAAAGTTTAGCAATACCCAACATTATCATGGGATCCATGACAGAAGTAGGACATTACTCGAAATATCCTAGAAGCAATGTTAAACAGTGAACAACCAACCAACCCCAGACCAACCTCCACAAGAAAACCACAACTGCCCCCCTTATCGTAACATCCCAAGGATGAAAAAATCCCAAATCATGAACAATATATGCATGAGTAGGAAGAACTCAAACTCATGAAGCTAAAACCGATGAACCTTTCCACATAATGAACCTCCTCGGAGGTTGAACTCAAGAACTGCCACCGTCCATCTTGAATACGCATTTTATAAGGTGGACGATAATTGCCTGTCATCCATTGCTAAAGACTTAAAAGATGAGAAACGGCATCTTCTGAAGGTACTTAATCCCACAAGCGAGCGAGCTCGCTTGAAACTCTCCGATATAAAGGGTGTTAGCCCAGAAATTATTGTACTCACTAAATTCTAATGGAAGAGGACTATGAACCATCTGTGCAAAGTCAAAGACGGGAACAACCCAAAAATCACGATGTATCAAACAGGAGTGAAAAACACCTTGACGCTGGATTGATTTACCGCCAACTCTGACAGCCCCTTGGGTGAGCCCGTCATTTGTACCTAAAAAAGGAGGTAATGACTGTTCCATCAACACATGAAGAAATGAGCCTAATTCCTACTCGATTGGTCACGGGATGGCGAGTATGTATTGATTACAGAAAACTTAATGAAGCCACCCGGAAAGACCACTTCCCATTGCCTTTTATGGACCAAATGCACTAAAAGAGGGAAAAACCTACATTAAATGAATACTAACTGTATCCGTCGATGGCATCTATCGTGTTATTCCAAAGCCAATTTGACCCAAAAGATCAGAAAAGACAACCTTCACATGCCCCATATCACGGAACCATTTGCCTATCGACGCATTGCCTTTTGGGCTAATGCAATGCTGCCAGGCAGCGTTCCAAAGATGTATGATGGCAATCTTCCACGTATGAATAGAAATAACGCTGAAGTATTCATGGATGACTTTTCGGTCTTTGGGGACTCTTTTTCCACATGCCTAACCCATTTAGAAAAGATGTTGAAGCGGTGTGAAGACACCAATTTATCCTTAAACTGGGAAAAAAGCCATTTCATGGTAAAGGAAGGCATAGTTCCTCTCAACACATAAAATTTCTACAGTTCGGGGACTTGAAGGGTTGATAAGATGGCTAAAATCGAAGTAATTAGCTAAACTCCCTCATGCCGACTTCATCAAAGGTGTCCGTAGTTTCCTTGGGCACGCCGGTTTATACGGCGATTCATTCAGGACATCTCAAAGATTTTTGCCACCGTCAAAGACTCATTAGCTGAAAAAGAGACTCTACCCGTTTAGTCTTTCTGAAGAGTGAGTCGAATCCTGATAACACACTCAAAGAAGATTGACTGAGGCTCACGATCATTAATGTGCTCCCCGACAGGATTTGCCTTTTGAACTGATGTGCATGCTAGCAGACTTCGCATATGGGGTCATCCTCGGCAAAGAAAAAAACAGCGATTTTCAACCTATACACTAATGCTAGCAAGACTATTAAACGAGGCTCAAACTCACTACACTACTAGACGAAAAAAGAATTACTTGCTGTGTTGTAAATGCCTTAGAGAAGTTTCGGTCATATCTGTATGTCAAAAACGCGTATGTATACTGCATCATTCTGCCATCAATATCTCTTTGCACAAAGGATCTTAAGGCAAGACTCATGCGGTGGATCTTGTTGCTCCAAGAATTTGACATTGAAATTCGAGACAAAAAAGGAGCTGAGAATCTCGCCGCCGATCATCTGTCCAGACTTGAAAATCCGCATCAAGACAAACTCGAGAACAAAGAAAATCATGAAGCCATTTTCCTCAATCGGAAACTCTGGTTCGATGCTCTTCAAGATCCAAAGTACCCATGGGTTGCAAGATTTGCAAACACCATGCGGGGAAATTCGTGATTAAAGGGAATGACATCCCAACAAAAAAATAAATTCTTTCAAGGATTGCAAAAAACACTATTTCTGGATGATCCTTCCTGTTTAAGATCTGTGCTGATCAGAATTGATAAGACGATGTGTTTCCTGGGCAAAGTAAGCTTTAGACAGTCTCAAAGCTTGTCCACAGTGGACCTACTGGGGACATATGGTGCCAACTACACAGCAAGAAAAATCTCGATTCAGATTCTATTGGTCCCCACCATCTACGAAGGATGCCAGATCTTTGTCACCCGTTGTGACATTTGTCAACGTCAAGGAAAAATTACGCAACGTGATGAGATGCCACAAAACTCCATCCAAGTTTGCGAAATCTTTGACATCTGGGGCATTGATTTTATGGGGCCGTTTCCGTCTTCAAGAGGAAACAAGTACATACTCGTGGCTGTTGACTATTTGTCAAAATGGGTTGAAGCAAAAGCGCTCCCCACCAATGATGCCCGAGTTGTCTGTAAATTTTTGAAAACTCTCTTCTCTCGATTTGGTGCACCCCGAGCTATCATAAGTGATCGCGGAACTCACTTTTGCAATGACCAATTTACAAAAGTCATGCTTAAGTATGGAGTAACTCATCGTCTCTCCACCGCATGTACTCCATATAAGCTAGTGTACGGGAAGGCATGTCATCTACCGATCGAGTTAGAGCATAAAGCCTACTGGGCCCTCAAGCATACAAATTTTGATGTTCAAACTGCGGGTGATCACAGGAAAGTTCAACTGAATGAACTAAATGAACTTCGTGATCAGGCCTACGAGAACTCTTTGATCTATAAAGAGAAAACCAAGAGGATACACGATGCTAAGATCAAAAACCGCGTTTTCAACGTTGGTGATCGTGTCCTCCTCTTCAATTCTAGACTGAAGATTTTCTCGGGCAAATTGAAATCCCGTTGGTCTGGACCATTCACCGTTGTCCAAGTTTTTCCTTATGGCACCGTCGAGCTATCTCAAAACTCCGGGCCCAACTTTAAAGTGAATGGTCATCGTATAAAACACTACTTTGGAGGGGACATACCAACCGAGGTTGTCCCGGATCTCCAAACGTTCCCCATGGACCAATAAATTCGGGGGACGGGTCAAGCGTCGGGACCCTAAACAAGCGCTTCGTGGGAGGCACCCCATGCTTATCCGTAGTATGTAATAAATAAGTGTTTTTGTGTGAGAAGGTTTATATTTTCCATTACCCGTGTTCTGTCCATATTTTGTGTGCTTTGTATGTCCAGGTATTCCCGGATTGTGAAGGCTCTCGATTCTGTCATTTTTAACTCGAGCTTCACATCCTCAGCTTCATTTTGGGAATTCAGTATCCAAATCTAATCGACTAACGTTTTATCTTTTGGCACACTTCATAAACGGCCTTAGATTTACGTAGGAACCCCTTTGAAACATCGAGGACGATGTTTAGTTCTAGTATGGGGGGGAATCTTCGATTTGATTTTTGCCTGCAGTCGTTGTTATCACATAATCCCGTTTTACCACCAAATTTTTGCAAAAATACCAAAAAAAAAAAATGAAAAAAAATGAAAAAAAATTTAAAAATTTTCAAAAATAAAATAAGTGTTTTGTCACAGTTTTGACTTTCCTAATGGGTAGAATGAGAATAATTTTTGACTCGATCGGGCGTGTTGAGCCCTAGCTAGTTCCTCAACTTACCACTTGTAGGCTAAGCTTTCACGAATTCTATCATTTGAATTTTAATAAGGTGAAGAACAAGAAGTGATAGAGTTGAATATAAGTTTATGTGCTGAGCAAGATTCTTCTAAAACTTATATGAGTAACTTGTGCTCTTTTTCTCCCATTAGCTTCTAATCCTTCAATTCAACTAAGTCAATCGATGTTTTTAGAAAGAGCTTCAAATTTGTATCTTGATTCTTTAAAACGAGATTTTTCTGTTCTATAATTCGAAAGTTAAAATGCCAAAGAAGCATGAAGCTTGGACTTCCTCTCATACTATCTGATTTGGAAGAAGATTTGTTTGTTGAAGAATAGGAATGCCATATTGGTAGTTCAAAGCAGTCTTGATCAGTTTCATCTTCTATTTGAGAATTCCCTGAATCAATTTTGTCTTTTGTACCTGAATCTTGTTTAGATTCTTGTTGACCTACATGAAGGTTAGCTTGATTCTCTGAACTAACATAATGATAGTTCATAGAATCAGTCAAATAATCAAGGTCAAAAAGCCAATTTGGTCCTTTCCCTGCAACATTGGGTTTGTTCTCTAAGAATTTTATGTGCAGATTTTCTTCAACTCTTTTGGTTACTAAATTATATACTCTAAAAGCCTTGCTTTGTAGAGAATACCCAACCAAAAATCCCTCATCAGATTTTCCAGCAAATTTGCCTAAGTGATCTATGGTATTCAAGATGGTCACATGGCACCCAAAAGGTCTTATATAACTTATAATTGGTGTTTTACCAGTTAAAAGTTCATAAGGTGTCTTGTTATGAGGCTTGGTCACTAATACCCTGTTAAGAACATAGCAAGCAGTACTAACTGCTTCAGCCCAAAAAGTGTTAGGTAAAAATGAATCTGCAAGCATGGTCCTTGCTGCCTCAATAAGGGTCATGTTCTTTCTCTCAGCAACTCCATTTTGTTGTGGAGTTCTGGCATTGCTGTATTCCCTCTTGATCCCTTTTAACCCACAGAATTCAATAATATCCCTGTTTTTAAATTCTGTTCCATTATCACATCTAATAGTTTTAACCTTTTGATTCAATTGGTTCTCTATTTGTCTTATAAAGTCCTTAAGGATTGCACTTGTTTCATCCTTAGTTCTTAAGAAAAATGTCCAACTAAATCTGCTAAAATCATCAGTGATAACCAAACAATAGGTCTTATGGTTTATGCTCCTAACAGATGTAGGTCCAAACAAGTCCATATGAAGAAGTTGTAGGGGGTGGCTAATAGAGCTAACTAACTTGGCCTTACAAGAAGCTTTGTGTTGTGGTATGTGTTTAATTACACATACCTTTTACCTCTAAAAACGAGCTAAAATAACCAAAAACGGACTTAAAATGCCAAATATATGCTTGTTTTGCTAATTGTGTTGTGCAGGAACGGATAACTAAGAAAAGGACGAAAAACAAAGCCAAAACGACAAAACCGGACTCGGAATGGAAAAGACTGTGAAAGACAAAGCCAAATCGAAGCCGAAAAGTCAATCAAGTCAAAAAGTCAACAGAAAAGTCAACTGGTCAAAGCCAAAGTCAACCCAAGTCAACCCCGAAGCCAAAAAGTCAACACATCAAGAAATATAAGTTTAAGGGTTGAAATTGCCAAACCCCTAAACTTATATTTATAAGAGAAAAGAGGAGAAAAGAAAAGAAGGGCTAAACTGCCAGTTGAGCAAAGTTACACCACAAGGGCTAAAACTGCCAAAGTCCCTAACTTGTATACACCAAGGACTTGTGGTGCAACTTGTCTTATAACTCTTGGGGACTTATTTTGCCAAGTCCCCAAAGTTATAACCACACAAGGACCGTGGCTGCAAAGCCTATTATAACCTTGGAGGGTTAACTTTGCCAAGTTCCCAAACTCACACTCTGTTATAACCCCAAACAACTTTTCCCGCCTTCTTTTTCCCCCCAAAAACAACTCACGGGTGTGTTAACCCGTTTTTACCCTGCGTTTCTTCTCCACCCCCATGGATAATCATTTCCCCCCTCCTCCACTACCTTTCCCAGCTGTGAGATTGCCAAGTTGGCAATCCCACATCTCCCCAAGCTTATTTCGACGACCAAGATTGATTTTTGATGAAATTAAAGGGCTAGGATTTGTTTGCTTTCCCCCTCTCACACAACTAACACAAGGACTCAGCTATAAAAGAAGAAGAAGACAGAAGAAAAGAGGAGTTAGTTAGTTTTTAATTCAGTTTGTAATTTTTCGTATTTTCTTTTAAGTTTTTAAAATTTAGCTTAACTTTGCAGAGCAGAGCTTGATAGTACTGTCTGTTTGTTAATATTTGTCCTTATCAGTACTCACATAGATTATGACCTGTCTTAAGCTTTAACATATTAACTGGATTATTTCCAGTTCTTTGTTTGTACTGCAAAGTGACAAACTGTTGTCGTTTATTTTACACTTTTGAGGTTATTGACCCATAAGGGATTTCTCAAAATCTTATTGTCCTTTTCCCCTTGAACCAATATCCCTTAGACATATTGTTTATGTAGCTCAACTTGTTTAGCCAATTTTACATGATAATCACAATCGCTTTTAAATGACTAAAATCCCCACAGACAAAACACGCCATTTCAGTAATCCCTTTCTCCATTTTTGTCGTTAACCTTAGGTTTTTGACTATGTGTTTAACTATTCTTAACATTTTCACTAGATGTTTACATGCTTGTAGCAAAACTAGGTGAGTTCACGTCTTCGTATTTTTACATACACATGTCTCATCATCATTATCACTATCTGATTCATACTCCTCAATGATAGAGCATCAGACCCAAACCTTAGTTGAACTTCTACAAGTGATTCATTGACAACTGGTTCAAACACTAATTCAGATGTTTCTTACTATGTAGAGTCCCAGGTATCAACTTCATAGTTTGTGAGTCAGTTTTCATTTGGGTTGAGTCTTTTCTGGACCATATGTATATATTGAGTCCCTATTTTTAACAATATCAGTCCAGAGGCAGATAATCCCCTTGTCATGGGGTGGAGGAACTGCTTGCATATTCACAAGTTTTAAAACCATTATCAAAGGGGGATTTACAAAATCACTGCAGGCACCTAAAGATACTTTTGAAAAACTTCAATTTTCATAGCTCAAATTCCCACTATAACTATAATCACCATAAACCCAAGCCCAAACTAATCTCTGGCACTCATAAATAATTTGCCATTTTACCCCGATTTATTTAAGAATGATTCCATTTGGTGTACTATTACATCAAAATCATCTTTACTTTTTGAGCTTTATCCAAAATGACTTATGTAATAGTGAGAACCTCTGATTTTATCATCTAAATCTATTTTCATAAATTTGATCTTTTGTTCTACCAAAGTTGTTTGTTGATGGACAACTAGCAGTGCATCAACTTTTCTAAGACCATTTGTAAATAAGCTTTTTATTCAACACTAGCATCACTAATTATTTGCTCTTTTTGAATACATACGTCATTATGTTAGCATAAGATTTTCTTTAGCACTCATATGAACAAGAAAGTAACCTGAGTGACTGAATCCCTGTGCTGTTGTTAGCCATGAAAGCATAGTTATCATTATCTTCTGAATGAGTTGTCCAGTCAACACATTCTCCATCAACTGTCACTAATGCTCTAGATTCTTCTTTCTTTCCAGATATGCTTTCATCTCTATTGCTAGTTCTTCTCCCTTCTCTATTCCCAGTATTCCATCCATCTCTCCTTCTATTCTCTTCCTTCGTTCTACACTCTCTTGCAAAATGCCCTGTTTTGGTGGCATTTAAACAAACCACTTTTGTTTTATCACAACCAACAGGTTCTTTTGCTCAGAGAACTGTAGTTTTCTACCATCTTCATTTAACTTTGTTTATTCTCATGGATATCATTGCCACTTGCCATTTTCAAGTCCCCATTTCCTCGAGATCATCATCACAACTGATCTAAGTCCCTCAATGATCAGTGAGGACAACTAAATGACTTGCAAGCAAGGAATATGATGATGTTGATGGTTAGTTCATGCTTTAAAACAATGACCATAAGAGTGGGACACACCCATGAACAGTACTAACTTCATTAGTACTGATGGTGTTTTCAGAGACAAATGCATATTTTGCAAGTTGGATGAAGATGCAGAGAGCCTTTCACATCATTTCAAAGACTCTTAATTGTTGTACAAGTGCCATCAAAACTAAGACTGTCCCAATTCCTTGGATTGTTCCTCATGATCAAGAAACCTTGTAACCAAAGCAGAAGGTAGAGATCTCAAAAACTTTTGATTTGCATCTTCAGTAGATACACCTGCTCCATGAATCTCTAGCTGACTGAGTAGACTTTGGAATCTCTCATATCCTTTGTGAATTCCATCTGAGTTGGATACTGTGAATCCTTCAAATTGTTTGCTTCAAGATGTACTTTCTGCATCAATGTTGGATTCATTCATTTCCACTAAATCTGGATTTTATGGCAATCCACATATCTTTGGCACTTAGTCATTTTGTGGAATTTAGCTAGAATGAATCTTCTGGTATTGGCCCTCGCAAGGGTGGTTTTTCCTAGCTTTTCTTTCTCCTCTCTCTTAAGCAACCATCTCTTCTGCAGTTTTGTAGGAGGCAGAAATTTAATCTTCCTGTTATCCAGTTGTGACTGATACAGACCTATTCCCATTTGGATAACCCCCCTACCCCCCCCCCCCCCCCCCCCCCAAATTGGATAGTCGTAGGTCTAGATAGTGTTCTATCTACCATACCCATATGTCATATTCTCCTTTTTGAGAATTAGGTGTTTGATGGTTGAGACTGTTTGAGGAGTTTGTTGTGTTGGTTTTTGTTGAGTTTCTTGTGGAGGTGGTGGTGGAGGTGGGATTTCATCATGTGTTCCAGACATGTTTAGATTTAATTGTTCTTCTTATTCAAAGTTTCTTACAAGGCTCTGATACCAATTGTGGTTCCCTTATTGTGAATGGATCTTTGCAGCCTACAAAGATGATAGCCTGATGTATTATAAACGAACAGACTATAACAAGAAACAATCACTGAATACAATATGTTAATTGCGGAATCTTTAACACACGTAACAAGAAGAATAATGAATTAACAGAAAAACAACTTTTGTTGAAAATGTTCTTGGATAGTCACAATTGCTAACTAAGAAATGTGTATATTTGTAATGTCTATTTCATATATGACTAACTATGTCAATAGTTATCCTTTTATAGATCAAGATAACCCTAAATTCCTTTCATGACTTTCTGACAAATATCTCACCAAATATCTTTTAAATTATCTTCTTATCGGTACTACTATTATACTACTAACGGTACTAACTAACAAACAGTACTAACACTTTGTACTCGGAACTAAGTATAACAGTCAGTACAACTATTGTCTGTCGGTACTAAGTTTAATAAAACATTTAATCCCTAACAGCTATCCATATAAGATATCCAATTTGGCTTTTGACCATATGTGCATAATCACGAGAAACGTCTTGGAAAATAGTCTAATGACCATTGTGTAACTCCAATGAGATCCTCGACAAAGAACTATGGCCATCGTGTAAGTCCAACATCATGATGAAATTTTGAAATCATATCAAATTATATTATGGATTTTCACAATCTTTTCGTTGACCTTTTATGTCACCGTTTTACACGACATTTGGACATTGTTCTAATTTGTTTATTTCATTGGTCATTCTACTTCCGACTTCGAATGAACATTCGTTATACCACGGAAACATCAAAGTCATCATATAACTAATCGTCTAGAACATATCGGTTGATTGGAATACGATTTTACACGTATAAATTTTAGCATTTTTTCATAAAAACCTCCCCGTTTCAGAAGTACGACTCATTGAGGTTTTGTTCTTTTTCCCCGGTACATATTATGATTTTGAAGACTCGTACCGCCAAGGAGACCTTCATATCTTTCATATTGGATTCTATGTCAAGGACGTCATACACCGTTTTACTTTCTATTCGTGTTGTTGGTATTCTTGAAGCATTTTTTTAATGCTAATTTTATTTTCCCATTAGTATAGCTTAGTATTCATTGTTTTGGAATCCATAAGACATGTGTGTATATAAGTTGTGATCATTTGCAAAGTGTTCGTATAATAACTTAAAATGGGGAGTAGATTGGCGTAGTATATGATAATTTTAAGGAAATTGGTGAAATTTTGTGGTATATCGAAAAATACATTTTATGAAGAAAATTAGAATGTAGTTTAAGGATGTTTTAAAAATCTTTTTATAAAAGTTAGGCTTAAAAATATGTTAGTACTTGTTGAGATGGTTGTTTTGATATAAAATTTGACCCGTAACTCCTAAAAACGAAGTTCTTACGGCCGTTTGAAGTTTAGAAAATTTAAAGTAAACTCAGCTTTTTGGGATAAATTAGTTGCTGGCAGATTTTCATCGGGGCATTTTCGGCACTTTCGGGTCCGTTTCGGCCTTCGGCCGAAACATGAAAGTTGTTCGGAAGGCTGTTTTACTTTTCATGAGGCGATCTAAGCTTAAAAACGTCTTATGTCAAAAACACAAATCCAAATCTGCGTTTTATAAATATTTTCTGCAGAAAATTGCAGGGGTACTTTGGTCATTTTCTGTTGGGTTTCGGGTCTCGGCCAAAACTAAAAAGTTGTTCGAAACGTCGTTTGACATAAAAATGCTTTAAAGTCCGAGTCGTGAAAAATGTATTTTAGTTGGTCGTTTTGGTCGGGTCAGATTTAAGAAAATATGTAATAAAAAGTCAAATTTGGTGAAATCCTTAAATGGTCAATTAGTGTTATGGAGAATGATTAGGCGTAAAATATATTAACTAAAACTGAAATTACAACTAATAAGTTAGCTTTCCACTTTTGTTCATCGCCAAAAACATAATCTTTTAAAATTGGTCCAACGGGTAATTTTCATTAAAATTACATATTAGTCGGAATGAAAAAAAAAAAATAGAAACTTTTCAAAAATAGAAATTTTGCGCGATAGTGGTGTAATTCGGAAACGAATAGTATACTTTCTCAAAAACATAGAGGGTTGTCAAGTAAATTCAGGTAGGGGTACATACATTATGGGAGTTCCATTATACTCTCACTCTCTCGACTCTGCACTCCTCTCTCTCTTATATAATATATAGTATATATAAATGAGTATATGTGTATGAGCTCGTAATGGTAGTCAAATTAATGAATATCGGAGATTCCTATTTAGAGGCTAAAAACGGCGCGTCGATCGCTTGAGGATCCGCCTGCGGGTGTTTATGCAATTTCGTGGGGGCTGGAGGAGTGAGTTCCGATAGCGATGGCGGGAGCGATGTGCTGACGCATGTGTTCTCCGAACGAGCTTGATGCCGGGTAGTGAACCTCTTTGAAGAGAGCGCCGTGATATGGAACCTTAGTACGGCGGCGTGTAGTCCTCCGGAAATATGAAATTGTGAATGGAGTCTCGTCCATATCTTTTCTTGAGGACTATATCTATTAGTCAGCATTATGTCCTGAGGCTCGGTGGCGTATAGGGGAGAGTAAGGTGAGATGGTGGAATGGTTGGCGAGCCGGTGTATAAATTTGGTTGTGGTCACAGATGGGAGGTGTGCTACTTATGGCGTGGTGTGATAGTATGCAGAGTCATTGTTGAGGTTGACTCTTGGGTCTTTTTGAGAAACGTATAGTTAGTGTGAGGCTCTTCGGTAAAGTACTTTTTTGCTTTATGTATTTGTATACTTCTATCTCTTGGGTTCGGTTATGGGAGGCTGCGGAGGGGTGGGGGGGCCAGTAGCACAATGATGGCGGGAAGTCGTGGTATTTTCGTGGAGCGACTACTTTGACACTGTTATTCTTACGTGACACGTATCTGCAGGTTGGTTGTATGGAGCGAGATAAGAGAAAACGAGCTTTACAAGTGTCTTGAGTGGTTCTGAAAATACTCTCTTGCGAGAGAGTCTCTCAAGAGATGCGTAGTGACGGCGTACACTCTCGGAGTAATAGCGACTATCAGTCGTGGTTAATGGAATGGAGAGGTACTTATCGTGTGGACATGTGAGTGGCGTCCTGAATCAGAGGCTGTCTGCGTCTCTCTAGGGGTTCACGTCGTGAGGGACGGATGATTAGGGTAGTAGAGAGCACTATGTTTAGCTCTAGAGTTTTTTGTTTTTATAGCGCATTGAAGTGGTATTGCATGAGTGACAGCTAAAACAGGTTGCGATGTATTTACTAGAGCGCGTGATGCGTAGATGGTTGTGTGTGTGATGTTTGTTCTGAATGTACAATAGGACTCTGCGAATGAGTGTTAAGTACACATTAGACGTCTCTCATCTATATCTCTCTAGATACACATATGTCAATTATTAAGTGAATCTAGGAGGTATAAGATGCAAATCACAGTTCTGGTGTATTCAGAGGACGGTACGTAGAGTTAGAGAATCTTAAGTAGGTATACTTCGTTTTAACATGTCTCACACAAGTAGTTGCGATAATGAGTTGGCTGGAAGATCACGCGTTTTGATAAACAGTCATGAACTAGGCGTAAGTGAGTGTCTGTCTCTCTCTGTTAGAAGAAGACACACAGGCAATCGTGGTGCGGAAATTGTATGAGAGGAGATATATCGGGTATGTTTCACAGTAGATAGGTCATAGTGATGAGCACGGTGCGTACCGGTGTCACATGATCTATTGTGTGGATAAGTGTTAGGTTTGATGGGTGACTAGCTAGTGACTGTGTCATGATATTTAAGACAATCGTTAAGTATCTGGAGTCACATAGAGTGAGTAGGATTTTAGGTGGTCTGTCTGTACGTTGCAGTGATTTAACTACACAGGTTCAATTGTCGAGATTAGTGGTTAGGGATATGTATTTTGAAAAATTGAGTTTCTTTTAGCGGAGAAGAAGTAGTTTGGTTCACTATGTGAGGTGTGAGAGAATTGATATCATGGATGGAGTCTAGTTCTGAAGTGGCACATTAGTGGTAGAGGGATGAGCTTGGAGGAATAGGAATAAACGGAGTGAGGGATAGATGAAAGTATCTGTGTCATTTTGTGTATGTTAGTAGTGGTACTCGCTATGTTCAGGTAACGATGTGGTGATTAGAACGATGCAGATCTTCAGGAGGCGGTGTCGTGTATGGTTAACGGGTAGAGTAGTAGGGGAAGAGAAGAGAGTAACACAACAAGGAGACTTTAGGTACGTTGATGTAGTAAGTGAGTTGTAAGTCTAAGGTTGCAGCGTATGGGAAAGGTTGGGCGCGCATATGTCTACTCAGGTATCTGTTTGTTCACAAGGAGTGGCACAAGTTGAACGGAGGTATGAGGTTACAAGGTAATAGTCTTAGTTATGTGTGGATGATGTACTCAGGAACACAATGAGTCAGTTTGCAATATGGAGTTATATGGTGGGGGAGATAGTCATATATGAGCGACAGGAGTGCGGAAGTACAAGATTTACAGATGGGCAGGATAGATTGGTTGGTGTCAGTTAATATAGTGCACATTATTCAGTGCATTGTCAGGGATAGCTGCGAGACACAGGATTTTGACAGTGGTGTGGTCTGGGGGTGGATTTTTATATTGTATTTCGGTTCGGTCTTTATTGGTGTCAGTTTGGTTGGGGACGAGTTATTATTGGATGTGGTTCATATTAGGGATGGTGTGAGTGTTGGTTCTGGCGGTTCTGTTGGGTTAAGGAGAGGTGGGGTTGTGGAATTGAGTTAATAAAAAGTTGGTAGTGAGGAGATGTTGATAGACGGTATATGTGCGGTACAATTTATTGGGTGAAGCTGACACACGGAGGTATATCTTATGATATAGACATAGAACAGCTTAATAATGGTTTGGTAAGGTGTGTTTTAACAGGGGCAGGGGGGTAGTTACTTAATGTCTATACACTCTATGAAGGTTGTTGGACTACAATGGTAAGTATGTTAAGGCGGTTGTGTGTTGAAACATAACAGCTTCTTATAGATATAGATTGAGTGTTGTGATGAGGGTATACAGGCAGGCTAGTATATGATGGTTTAACAATGTGCGTGTTCATAGATGTAGACGCGGGATTTACACATACGACTGGTAGTCTCTATTCAGGGAGTATTTTATTAGTGTACGAGTAATTGCGTATATGACAATGGACATACAAAATTGGAGGAGGACTTATGAACTTAGGTAGAGGTATGACCGCTACTATATGCAATGAGCATGTAAAAACTTAGTTTTATAGTAGATGTCAGTCTGGAGTACAGAGTTCTCAGACAAGTATAGATGGAGTTGAAAGTGTGTGGTTTGACTACTGAGCAGTTTCTTGTGGCTAGGACGACGAGCACTTGGTGTAGTTATTAGGAAGTTTGTTGTGTGTGGATTGTTGACATTCTCTTCTGGAGCGAGGCAGGTTGGCAGATATGGACGAGGTGTCACAGTTGTGTGACATTTGACAGGTACTTTATTGTCATCAGTGTTCAGTGATTATGAAGTGTTTGTGATGTAGCTGAGTGTTATCTGAGAAGCACGGTGGTACACAGTGGGGGGGAGCGTGATATTAGTAGGTGGATCTATATGGGAGTAGAGTTTAAGGGCGGAGGTGAGGTGGTTTTATAGATATTTCAGTGCAGGATATATTACAGAGTGTGTGAGACATTTGATACTGCACGTGACAGTATTACGAGATTGGCAGTGAGTTGTATCTTAGTTTTGTGGTTTATTGGTAAGTATTAAACAGTAATGAGGTGGCGAGTAGGGAAGGAGGGTGGTTTATTGTTTATTGAAGGGTAGGGGTAGGGGTTTGGGTTATGGAAGTGGTGTTGGGATGGTGGTTGGATGTAAGGGGGAGATTGGGAGTGGTTTGGGGTTGGAGGAGGGGGGGTAGGGGTAGGAGTGAGATGGGGGAGTTGGGAGAGTGGATTGGGTTTAGGGTGGGGGGGGTGGATTGGGTGAAGGGTTGGGGGGGTAGTGGGGTGAGTTAGGGGTTTTGCAAAAGGAGTAAGGGTTTGAGTTGGGGGGATTAGGGAGGGTTTTGGATGTGTGAGAGAGAGGGATAGGGGTGTGGATTTTGAATATGGGGGGTGCAGAGGTTTTTTGTTGAGGTAGTGATTAGTATTATAGTGTTACTTGTTGGATGATGTTTATTTGTAACAATAAGAGTATGGAGATTGAGTTTTGGAGAGAGGGGTGCGGGAGGTTAGTTGAGAAGGGAGCGGAAGAGACGCGCGTGTGGTGGGGTGGTTGGTTTTAAAAGGTGTTTTGGGATATTTGGTGAAAAGTTAGGTATTGTAGTGGGGGGGTTGTGGTTGGTTTGGTATTTGTTAAGGGTTAAAGTGGGTGGGTTTTTGGAAAGGGTTATTGAGTAGATATATTATATATTTTTATTTTTTTAATTAGTAATTTATTTTTTTAGGAGGGTGGTTGGTATTATGTGAGATAGCTATTAAACGGGAAATGTCGCTTCACTAAATCGGGTGATAAAAGTAAAATTTGTAACTTTAACTTAAAAAATTAAAAAAAAAAATAGAAATAAGTCGGGAAAGAATAGTGACCTTAAATACGGGGTTTTTACAATCCTCCCCTCCTATAACGGGAGCGACTGTCCCGACAGCTCGCGTTCCTCCGATTCCGCCTTAAAACGCTTGCTCAAAAAGCCTTGCGGGTAATGTTTCTGAAGTAAACACATTCTCTGATTATTATTAAAATGTAAAGATTTTTTAAGCCGAAAAATGAGATTTTGACTAAAACTGACTAATACATGAAATATTAAACCCAAAGAACCAAAATACACTTTCAAGGTCGCCAGGGGGGATTTCATAGATAGAAATAAACATCCCGTAAACACTTAAACGGATAAAATGCCTAAAACAACTCAAGATTAACAAGAAACGAGAAATCGCAAATCGCGAATCGCGTAAACCGTAAAACGCAAGAAGTTGCACTTTACTAGAGAAATGAGAACACGGTAAATTACATACTAGACAATTTAAAATACGGATGTTTTACATTAAAAGTACCCGTCCAAGGATTTTTAATATTGATTACATCACCATAGTACGACGATCGAGAGGGAAGAGTAAAGGAACTTGTTTCAAAGTTTTAATTTTGATCTTTTAAACTAGCTTAGGCACTATCATCAGATTATAAAAAAATTGAAGGATTCGATCGGTTTTATGAAAATAAAAATTAAGTTCATTCATAAAATGATTGACAAATATTATTATAAGGATTATTAAAGGTTTGTATGATTATGAAAAACGAAATCACTAGTAAGAGAATTTTTTAAAACTATACTTCCTTATAAAATCATGTGAGTTTCATATTAGAGTAAAATAGGTTCAAGAATCATTTTTGGTCATGTCGTTTTGAAGATTTTTGGGATGAATGCATGTAGAAAAACTTGTTGAAACTCGGGTTTACGGTAGTGATCGTAGAAGGTCTATTTTCAAATCTTTAGAAATCATTTGTTGAAACGAAGTTTAAATCGGTCATATCATTAAGGCGTGATTAAAGTATGATGTATAAAACAGGTAATTTAAAAGATAGGGCATGGTGTCATTATAAATATTAGTTATGGTTTTCACAAAAGAGGGTGGTTAGAATAGACTCTTTAACTCGAGAAGGTCATTTTGGTAATTTAAACACTTGTGAAATAATTGTAAAATTTTCATAAAGATTCATAAAATTTTTATGCTTAATGCATTTTGTGCTCAGGGTTTTGACAAAGTAACAAGATAGCAACGAAGATAGAACAAGTGATAGTAATCACCTAATGTGTAAGCAATGGTATGAGGGAACGAATTGAATGTCGTGAGGGTCCTTAAAGGAAAGGATAGAATATAAGTGTCGGCGATAAGACAATAGGAAACAAGGAACTTATCAAGTCGTCAATTCGTAAGACGGTCACGGTCAGCACATTATGTTCGTGGCGGTCGATACACAACCGAAAAGAAAATCCATACAACAATTCTTGAATAAAAGGAAGTAAGAGACAAAGTTAGTAATTGAATATCGAAGTCAACGTGTCGTCCACACGAACAAATTCCGAGTCAAAAGAAAGGCGAACATCATAACGGATGTACGTAAACCCATTCTTTCATAATTCATTATTCACATTCAGAGGCATCTAGTAGATCTACCAACGTTACTCAAAGAAGGTGGGTCGAGAAGAAAGTATAGAAACGTCAGAACCTCTAAGTCCGGTATCAATGGTCGATAATTAAACGAGCGGTCTAAAGAATTTCCATCATGGAGAGAAATGAAAGGAAAATTAGAACGACGATTGTTAAGTAAGAACGTACCCGTAGGTGGGTAATTCATTCAAGAAATGATAAGGGCACATAGGTGGATGTCCCTAATTTGTACTACTTGCATACCACACAACAAAATTGTTTTTCAGAAATACGGGTAAAAGTTTATCATTATCAAGATCTTACGGTGACTACTATTCAGCCTTGCATGGCTCCTTCTAAATTATACATAAGTGATCAGGCTATGTATAATTAAGGACTAGCAATGCAATGCTTAGTTTCGTCAGATTAGTTTTTTTTTTGTATAAACCATACCGTTTAGAAATAATGTATGAAACGATTTATAATATGGAAGTAAAGTAATTTGCTAGATAAATAAGAAATTTTAA
>BQNB010008492.1:0-36784 GCA_026074375.1 Tanacetum coccineum
AAGTTTTGGTGTCCATCGGGTTGGTTACATAATTTTGTTTTGTTGATTCTCTGACGTACGAGCTGTAAATATTTAACAAATACTTGATATATGCTTACAGGATGTTGATGGGAGAGCCACTGATGTTGCGCTGGAAGGATTCATCTCGGTTTTTTATGGAACTTAGGCGTTTATCTATGTATACATTGCTTGGATTAATAATGGGCACTCAAATGAGCTGTTGAACAGCTTTTTGGCCATGGCCAAACCATTGTTCTCATTTATGCAGATAACAAAATGTCCGCCATAGGCATATTTTCTCCCCTTGCATTATGAATTGATGCATCATGCCTAAGTCCCGTTTATTACCCAAAAATTAAATGCAATAAGTTTCATGTATGCTTGAAAACTAATGAAATTCTGATGGACTAAGACGTGAGATTGATCAACTGTTTTGGATGCATGGGTAGGGCCTGATGGGGTAAATAAAGAAAAGCACATCAAAGACTTCCTCATTTCCTTCCGTTGCTTTTGTATGCTTAAACATGTATGTATCTTTCTGCCTTTTCTGGTAGAGGAATATGGCTTTCTTGGAGAAACATTTATCATTTTTGGGTTCTTTTATAAAAGTTTGCGTCTTTCTAACTTATATCTCTCATTGTTTCGTATATGTTACATTGGGGTTGTCATTTCAGCCCATAACTTATGCACGGGTCGATTTAGCTTACATCAATCGTATTCACACAAATTAATATTATCAAATTATAAATGTAGGCGAGAATGTTATTGGGTCAACACAACCTCGCTCGACCCGTTTCAACTCGCAAAAATGTTACCTCTTTTGAAAACACATTTAAACCCATCAGCCAGTCCGTCCAGTTTTTTATTTCTATTGTTGCATGAATAAATCTTTTTCTGTTGTAGGTAAAATGCATTGACGTTGTACATTAATTGTTCTTTTAGACATATGCAAATGCGAGCCTAAACCCATTGTTTAGAAGCTCTTTGAGCTCAGTTGCCTGTTAAACTTGTAACTTCTGATAAAATAAATAAAGCCCCTTAGAATATTTCTTAGACAACTTTGATTGGTTGTTGTATAAGCTCTCCTTCAGTTTAACATAAAGAAAAAAAGGTCAGATAGATTCATGTGATTTTGTTAGTTTCACATCATACAAGTTATGGTATCTGTTGAAGTTAAGTCGTCAACCATCACACCACTAAAATGTTAAAGGTAACCGTACAACATGCGTCTAACCTCTATGTATAACACCTCGTGTTTTAGGTCATTGTACGACATTATGTAATCCACAATTTATTTTTAGGGTTTTACGCGTTTGCTTTTAAATCATAATCGTTAAGCTAAATCGCGTAAACTGAAAATGATCATACAATGTAAACGGGCATTAAAGGATTAAATGTTTACATCAAACAAGTGTTATATGATTATTATAAGGATAATTAATAACTTTGTTCATCATATTTTTATTGGTTACGTAAAATGCTTACGTTTCACGATAAAATGCGTTTAGGCATTCCCGGAAGTTCCAAAACCTAACTACGCCTAAACGAATACCCACGATTATACCCAATACCCAAAATAATCAAAATAACATCACATATATATATGTGTGCCAAAATTTTGATGATAGGACCAAGTTTTAGCAACTTGTCCATAATATCTAGATATTAAGAAATATCTAGGAAACAAACTCTTACACCATGAACAACTTGACTTCTTAACCTTGTGCAAGGGTTAGAAAGTAACTATGGTTAGGTTAGTAAGATATTTTCCTTCCTATATATAGCATGCATGCATAAGTGAAGTTTACTTACACTTTTACTTACAAAATTTATTTTCTTTCTCTCTTCTAAGCTCTATAAGCCACGGCTCAAATAACAAACATAATCAAACCATACAAAATTTTTATACAATCCATACAACCCTTTACACATCAATCCTAAGGCATACTAAGGTGTTTGCAAGCATTGGTTCATCATTTGCAAGGATTAAGGAAGAAAAGGGAAGATTAGGGTTTCAAACCTAATCTAGGGTTTATAAGCTTGTAAGCTTTGGTTTTGAATCTAAACACGGGTTTAGAACTTATTTCTCATCTCTTACATCATCTCTAAGGTCTTCTTAATTCCTTTATACTTTTATTTCTTATGATTTTATGTGTTATATGTTAAATATGGCTATAATCACCACTAAGGACTTTTTAATATGTAAAATGAGTTATTATTTATGTTTATGATTTTATGCACTTATTCTTATGTCATATGGTTATATATATCATGGAAAAGTGAATATAAAAGTATGTTAACATATGGTTTAAGTATAAACATGTTTAGGTTAAAATTAGGGTTTTATAAGGTTTCTTAATCTTCACATGTGAAAATAATGGAAAGTAAATTGTTAAACTTGTTACAATGACTTTACAAGGACTATGGATGAACTTGGACATTATTATAAGTACCACATATGTAAAATATGGTTATAAGAGTTTTTATAGTAAACTACTAAATTAATTAATACATAAAACAAGGTTTTTATAAAGATAAACACATTTTGGAAAAAAATAACTTAGTTGGCCGTTAGTATAATTCAAAAAATAATATAGTTTTATGATTTTATAAAATACTACATGTCACAAGGATCGATGGGTCATAAAGAACTCGAAAAACCGATTAAAAACGAAGAAGATACGCTATTTACAAGTTTACGATAGTTAATACTTTTATAAAACAATTTTTATAAAAAGTACTATTCACCACAGAAACTTATACTTTATAAACATCCATAATATGATAAAACTTTCAATTACGAGAACGTGCTCGAAAGAATCGCTAAAAACGGAGCTATAACGAATAAGATACGACAAAAACGGGTTTTACGTTAATTAAAACCTAAAAACGAGTAAAATAGCTGTTGTGAACAGTAAAAACACTATTCATCGCAGAATATCAAAAACTTGAAAATGTAATATTTTGATCACTCGTCTTACTACGAAGACGTGGACGTAAGAAACGCGAGCAACGAGCTTAAAACGACCAAATTAGGTCATTTTTACGAAAAGTATATTTATAAACGTTTTCACTTTATAAATATTATTTTACTAAAACGATTAGTCGGTGATTATGCTATATAGAATATTGAGTGGTTATCAAAGTGCTATAATACTAGGGAGTTTCATAATGAGGCCTCTTCGGATGGCGTATCGACGAGTTGTTGGATTTACGATTTAAAGTGTCCTAACTCCTCGTACGTCATGTCATGACCTCTTTAATTATGATAGCCCGAACGATAGTACGATGTAACAACTATAAGATTATATTCAATGTTATTAATTAAAGTACTCGGTACTTATACGACCTTAATTTAAATAGGTTGCATCTATCGTCTTGCGTGACGTTTATCTGTGTTATATTTGAGCTATCTGTACTCAAGGTGAGTTCATAGCCCCACTTTTACCATACAAGTAGATCTAGGGTAGTGGTTAATCTATTTCAAATTAGTTTTCAAAAATAAGTTCATTAGCATATCTGTTTTTAGCCTTAAAATAAGCTTTTTGTCTTTTCAATTTCAAAACCAAAAGTAACTAAGTGTTCTTAGTGTATAAGCTGTTTTCAACAAGCCTTTTCATTAAGCTCCTGAATTTCAAAATGGTTTTAAAAAGTTGTTTTAAGTAGTATTTTAGGTGTACTTTTTAGGGTAATAAGCCAAAAGTCCATAAGGATCCTTTAGCTTATTTAAAAATAAGCTCAAAGGTGCCTTAAGGGGCTGTTTGGTTAACAGTTTACACCATAAGTGCTTATTCCTTTATTTTAGCTTATCTGCTTATTGTTATGGCTTATTTAGGTTTAGTTTAGCTTATTAGGTTAGTATAAGTCCATTTTAGCTTATTTGGTTTTGTCATTTGCTTATTTGAGCTTATTTGCTTTCTAGTGTAAAATTTTAAGTGTTTTTAAGCTTTTTAGCTTTTCTGTCATTCTAGCTTATCAATTGTGCTTATTTTAGTTCTTATGTGCTTATTAGATATAGCTTTTAATCTGTTTTAGCTTATTTAACTTTTCCCTTAGCTTATTTGTTCTTAAAAAGCCCAAACAGTTTGCATTTTATAGGTTTAGTAGGATTTGCTTTTTCTGTCATTTTTCCTAGCTTATTTCGTGCTTATTTGTGGTTTATTAAAAAAGTATCTTTGTAAAAAGTGCTTATTTTCACGTTTTCTAAAAAGTTATAAAAAAATGGCGAAAATAAAAACACTTGGGAAAGTGGGAAGCCCCGGGTGAGCAAGGCTCGAACCCAGGACCTCTACCACCCTCACCAAGTGTTTTAACACCCACACACACAACCATCACGCTACAATAGCTCATCCGTTAGGACTTTGCAATATCTATTATTTATATACATTTTAGCTCCTTAAGTATAATAAGCTGTTTTAGCTTATTTCACAGCTTATTTGATAAGTTGTGTTTCCCAACTTATTTTTCTTAGATTCCTCGTTGTTCAAGCTATTTTTCGTAATTTTTTTAGAATTTTCATAAAATGTTTAGTATTTTTTATATTTAATTCTCTTTAAAATCGTTTTTAATTCATAAAAAATTATAAAAAAATCAAAAAATATAATTCTTTTTTAGAAAATTTTCTTTTATCATATAGTTCCTAGGAAAAATAGTTTTGCTTCCATAGGGTTTAATTTGCAAAATTTTATTTTTTAAAGAACGAGATTCATTCCCGTTCACGTTTTTTTGTATTTTTAAGCTCAAATCAACTACGTTTTCATTCTAGTTTTCTTTAATCTTACTTTTTAGTTAATTAGAGTCTATTAAAAGTGAAATATTCATTTTAAGTTTATTTTTGGAAATTTAGGGTTTTTAGTTACAGTTTAGGGTTTCCGTTTTACGTTTTTAGCTAAAATTTATTTTCCCTTAAGTAAATTTTAAGTTTTTGCCTTAATTTTCTCATAGTTTTAGATAAACAATATCAATCTTATCTCATTCAAGCATCGATTCTCAAATCGACTCTCGACTTTCAATTGCTTTCCTCATCGGGGAAAACGACCTGGGAATCATACTTCCGGATTATTATAACTGAGATCTTTTAATTCCTACCTTTCTTTTTATATATTTATAAGTATATTTTATATATATTTACTATATATTAAAGAGTGTAGTCAGAAGTGATCACTCCCTTTCGGCGGAGAAAACCTTATACCAATCCTTATATTATTTTCCAATACTAAGCTAGATGTCGAGTCCTTCTTCGGGTACAACCAAACCCGTTATGTTTTATGGCCCAACATAACAAACCTTGTGTTTTACGGCCTAAACATACAAACCGCGTCGCTTATAATATTTTCTGACACTAAGCTAAATGTCGAGTCCTTATCTTAGCTAGAACCAATCTACCACTACACTAATGTATTTTAAGACCCAAAATACTAACCAACCCATAATCAATCATTCCAAATGTACACACCATTCGGATCTACACACTACTAAAGATTGGAAGACATGGACTTGATCTATATGTAACATATGTTACAAATGAATTAACTAGACTACATAACTTCGTATCTTGACGATGATGAAAGTTATTGTCTTGCACTTGAGGGAAGAAGGAAAGGATAGAAGATTGGATCACATTTAAACAAGATTAAACAAGTTAAATGATCAAAGATTTATAGAGATTTAGTGAGATCTAGAGAAAGAAAGAACTGAAAGAAATTCGTGCAAAAGGGTTTTGAAAATAGTTGTAGGTGACCCACTATTTATAGGAGCTGAAAAACAGCCTGTCAGGAAATGGCGGTCCCAGATATATTAGGGCGCCACCAATATTTATGGGGGCCGATGTCCTATTCAAGGGACCGCCCAGACAGACGCTTCTATTTTTGTGTTTTTGTGGTGACAAACTTGTCTGGTGAAAGTTCAACATGTTTTGGTTGGAAAAGAACCATATTTTGAATTTTGAGATAATTACCACATAAAACATTTCTTTATAATTCAAAAATAATTTGTCTAATTAATTTTTGAAAAAAATATCTTGTTACCTTTATAAAAATGTAAAATTTAAGACAAAAACTTATTTCTTTTATCGTCCTACAAGTTTAATGCTTGTTTGTACATACCTTATGTGATTTACGTCGGGTGTAAACCAATGTCCGTCTTGATGCATACTTAAGACGTCGAGAGATGTTGATGCATGTATGCATTGATGATTTGTGATTACGAGTAACTTGCGCACTTTACGTTACGTATTACAAGTCACATGTTTGTCATCACAAAAACATAAAGAGATCGTATAGATTAAATATCATAATATTTGCACTAACACCTTTATCTTTTATAATCATATTATGTAATATGATGCATGTGTACATCAAATCTGTAATTTTCTTAAGATTCATCGGTCTTACTAAAATGAATGGATGTGTCCCGTGATCACCCCTACAATATTGAACACGATATGTATATGAGCAATTAGCCCACGGCTAACCCGCACAATCGATGCTTTCTAACATCCCAAGAATCCCATGTTTCTCCTCGTGAAAAACATAGAGTTTTTTGACATCATTATATATATGTCTTCTCAAAAACTCGTCTCCATATAAGTCCATAATAGCCTGACAGAAAGCATGGAGCAAATCACAAGAAGCTTTCTAACCCATTTACATATATTCGCCTAGAGCATCAGAAACAGTGTCATTTGCCAATTGATAAATTGCCGAGGTACACTTCATCAATGAGAAAATGCCAACTCGTCCCATACAATTATGTCTATGTTGAAAATATGGCGCATTATTAGTTATTTCCCAAACAATGCGTGTGAATATGATCGTCACTATTCACACTGAATATTGTTATCGTCAACGCATTAAGTTTTTAAGAGAGAGTGAGCAGGGAGGCGCACTAGACTAACAGCGGGTAGCACTGTAACTATCTTTAACTATCGTGGTTTGATAAGTCGGGTTTTGAGATTGTAGAATTGAAGCAAAACAAAAACCATAACAGACGTCTTTTTAAAAAGTTAAGATCGATACTACTAAGGTTCTTCTCTTCATACCGAGGATGTAGAAAAAAATGTATCTAATCCATTTGTATTTTAGATGATGTTGTAGAGTGTAGTAAAAAAATGTGATTTTGGAAAGTGTAGGAATGAAAATGAACGGAGTGGAGAAGGATGAGTTGGAGGTATATAAAGGATAAACTAATATAAAATTTAAACGGGAGAAATTTTTTTATAAACCTATCCAACTGATAAGGTTTTTTAAACCATTCTTTTTTGTTCCAGACTACACACAAGAACTTTTTGTGCCAGACTACACACAAGACTCGGTCGATGGGAAGACCAAGTCCTCCCTTTTTGGATTAGTCGACGCGTCGCATGGGGGCTCCGTAATAGGAGACGACACGCCTTGGATCCCCAAGACTCGATTGTCTGTCTCTTATTACAGCCGGTCTAAGAAAGTTGTTATGGAGTTTGTCAAATTTAAATAACACGATTACATGTTCTTTAATTGAGATGATTTGAAAAGAAGATGATGTTTAGACATAATTTAATTCTATATATCCTTCTTTTCTCTTCGACTTGTGAACACAAAATTTAGAAACAACTTTTTTTCTCTCCTATTTTTTCTCTCTTTTTTACCCTCTATGCTTTTCTTTTTTCGTTTTAAACTCGCGAACGTAGTGCTAATTTTTGTTTTATGACCTAGCATGGTCAATAATATCTCAACTACATATTTCATCAACTTTATAACACCGCTATGATCTTGCGCATATACAGAGTTTTAGTATAACAGTAAATTCAATTTTACAACAATATTAAATATTGTTCCATTGAAAAAATTAAAATCCAGGTCTCATGTATTTATTTGCATATCTTAATAGCTCGTGCTTAAACTTAATATTTACAAGCAAAAGAACCCGCGCGTTGCGGCGGAGCTAATTTTTTCCCGAATAATTTTTTTTTGGCGTTTCGGGAGTTTTTTTTTTGGGGCGATCGTTATGGCGGTGGCTAATTTTTAATATTTTTATAATTTTGTAGATTCGGGGAAAACAAAATTTGCGTTGGACGGGGATAATTTATTCCCGAAAGACTCTTTTTTTGTGACGATTTTGTAAATATTTTAAAGTGAATATTTTGTGAAAAAAATTTGAAATATTTTAAAAGGTGAGGTCCGTTTTTGTATTTTTTTTACTTTTGGGCTAGATTTTTAGGCTATTTTTAGAGCTTTTTTTTGGCTTATATTTTTTCCCGGGATATGTTCTTGTTTTGACATTTCGGAATTTTTTTTTTGCGTTGTGGACTGGTTAATTTTTTCCCGATATTTCTTTTTTTATGGACAGTTCGATATCTTTTTTTTGGGCCGAAGAATTTACAAAAGTGTGAACAATAAAACCTGACGGTTTCTTTTGTTAAATTTTTTACTGTATTATATGTTAAGAAAATCGTAAATAGTGTAAAAGGTTTAGGGTCCGTTTTTGTATTTTTTTTTACTTTGTGTGCCAGATTTTAGGCTAATTTTTTTACTTTGGGCCACGCCGTTAACTGTAGCAATTGTAGCGTACTGTAGTGCAGCCCCAGTGCAAAACGACAATGGATTTGTCGACTAATGTGTAACTAGTATATATTGTTATATGGCTTTATTTTGTAGGGCCCTCAATGTTAAAGTGTTGTTTTTTTTTGCTATATGGGTTTTTTTTTAATATAATGAGTTGTACGTTTGTGACCATATCGATTATTTTAAAGTTATTAGGTATCGAAGATGTTTCCGCGGGTATTTTTTTTATCTAAATAAATCGGAACTTTTGTAATATTTTTTCCCCTCCTATTTTGTGCATACAAATTAAAAAAAAACAAAAACAAAATAATTAAAAAAAAAACCAAAATCGGGCTGGCCCAAAATGGGAGCTCATTCCTGTAGCACTGTAGATCCACTGTCAAAACGACAGTGGATTTGTCCGTGAATGTGTAATATTTTTTATATGGCTTATCTGTTGGGCCTCATGTTTAAAGTGTTGTTTTTTTGCTATATGAGTTTTTTTTAATATAATGAGTTGTACGTTTGTGACTACGTTTGTGACCATATCGATTATTTTAAAGTTATTATGTATCGAAGATGTTTCCGCGGGTATTTTTTTATCTGAATAAATCCGAACTTTTGTAAAAAAAAATTTCCCTCCTACTTTGTGCATACAAATTAAAAAAAAACAAAAACAAAATAATTAAAAAAAAAAGGGGTGTCAAACCATGTTTGCAGCGTTCCAGTTATAGAAGCAGAAGCTTGTGTAGTGCCACCAATTCTGGCTTTACCGATGGAAGTGAAGATTTTTTTCGTATTTACTGCGATGCTTCGATCATGGGTTTGGGCGCTGTGCGTTGATGCTAACGGGAAAGGTTATTTCTTATTGCATCATGAAGTAAAGATCCATGAGAAGAACTATAACTACTAAGTATCTGGAACTTGGAAGCATAGTGTTCGCTCTGAAGATTTGGAGGCACTATCTTGTATTGGTACAAAGTGTACGGTGTACACTGATCAATAAGAGTTTACAGCATAATTCTTAATCAGAAGAATTAACATGAGATAACGGATGGTTAGAGGTTGTTAGTGATTACGATGCGATATTCGTTATCACCCAGGGGAAGGCAATTGTCGTTGCTGATGCTTGTGGGAAAAGAACGGGAACCACGTTAGAGTTCGAGCTTTAGTAATGATATTAGCTTGGATCTTTCCTAGAATCTGAATGCTCCAGACTGAAGCACGGAAACTAGGAGAACATCAAACGAATGAGGATATTGGAGGTTTGCTGATTGAAAAATGCTAAATTTCTAGAGGCACTTAGAACGGAAAATGTTGGACCTCGTACGGATGGATACTTATGCCTATTGGCAAGGAGTTGGTTACCTTGTTATGACGATTTGCGGACTGTGATTATGCACGAGTCCCACAAATCGAAGTATTCTATCCATCCAGGTTCCGAGAAAATGTATCAAGATGTAAAGAAGCTATATTGGTGGCCCAATATGAAAGCTGATATCGCCACCTATGTTAGCAAGTGCTTGAACTGTGCTAAGGTCAAGGCTGCCAGAACCATCAGAGACAATTGGGTTTGTTGGTACAACCCGAGATACCTCAATGGAAGTGGGACAATATCACGATGGATTTTGTCACAAAGCTTCCTAAGTCATCACAAGGGTATGACACCATTTGGGTAATCGTTGACCCGTCTTTAAAAAGTCCCGCATTTATTTATACCCCATGAAAGAATTGACCCTCTGACAGAAACTAGCTGAGAATGATACCTTAAGGAAGTATAACAAGGCATGGAATTACCGGTCTCGATTATTTGTGGATCGTGACCTTAGGTTTGCATCAATTTCTAGGAGGTCACTTCAGATGCTTTGGGTACAAGTTTAGAGATGAGACGGCATACATCCGCAAACTGACGGTCAAAGCGAAGAAACCATTCCAAACACTCGAAGATATGCTTTCGTGCTTGTGTGGTCGACTTTGGAAATGGTTGGGTTTAAACATTTGCATTCGTCGAGTTTTCATATCAATAACTTTATCATGCTGCATTAAGGCTGCACCCTTTGAGGCACTTTACGGTTGAAAATGTAGTTCGCCTGTTTGGTGGGCTGAGGTTGGAGTAGTTCAACTCACCGGCCAGAGATAGCACAAGAGACGACTGAGAAAATATTCAAGTTTAAGCAAAGGATGCAAGCCGCTCGTGTAGGCAAAAAGAGCTACGCTGATTTGAATGCGTAAGCGATGGTGTTTGAGGTGGAGATAAAGTGAATGATCAAGGTTTAGCATTGGAAGGGGTTGTACGTTTTGGGCAAAAGAGGGAAATTAAATTCCCAGGTTTGTGGACTTTCAAGGTAATAAACGGGTTGGAGACGTTGCTAACAGATCGAGCTTCCTGAGGGAAGCTAAGAGAGTTAATATATACATTTTCACAATGGTCCAACTTAATGAAGTGTCATGCCGACGAACCCTTAGTCGTTCCGTTGGATGGACTTCATTTTGATGACAAGCTTCAGTTTGTCGAGGAACCTATAGAGATCATAGACCGTGAAGTTAAACGGTTGAAGCGAAGCCGTATCCCATTAGTCAAGGTTCGATGGAACTCCAAGAGAGGTCTTGAGTTTACATGGGAACGCGAAGATCAATTCCGGAAGAAATACCCACATCTGTTCTCAAGGACCGGGCCGTCGTCAAGTGTTGCGTCTTAAGCCTTGAGGACAAGGCTCAGCTAACCGGGGGAGACTATAACACCTCGTGTTTTAGGTCATTGTATGACATTATTTAATCCACTAATTATTTTTAGGGTTTTACGCGTTTGCTTTTAAATCATAATCGTTAAGCTAAATCGCGTAAACTGAAAATGATCATACAATGTAAACGGGCATTAAACAATTAAATGTTTACATCAAGCAAGTGTTATATGATTATTATAAGGATAATTAATAACACTTGTTTCTCTTATTTTTATTGGCTACGTAAAATGCTTACGTTTCGGGATAAAACGCGTTTCGGCATTCCCGGAAGCACCAAAACCTAACTACGCTTAAAGGAATACCCACGATTATACCCAATACACAAATTAATCAAAATAACATCACATATATGTATATGTGCCAAAATTTTGATGATAGGACCAAGAATTAACAACTTGTCCATAATATCTAGATATTAAGAAAAATCTAGGGAACCATCTCTTACACCATGAACCACTTGGCAAATTAACCTTGTGCAAGGGTTAGAAAGTAACCATGGTTAGGTTAGTTAGATATTTTGACTATAAATAGCATGCATGCATAAGAAAGTTTACTTACACTTTTACTTAAGAAAAATTCATTTTCTTCTCTCTTTTCCTAGTCCAAAACCCACGGCCAAAATAAGCCATCTAAGCAAATCATACAAAACTTTTATACAATCCATACAACCCTTTACACATCAATCCTAAGGCATACTAAGGTGTTTGCAAGCATTGGTTCATCATTTGCAAGGATTAAGGAAGAAAAGGGAAGATTAGGGTTTCAAACCTAATCTTGGGTTTATAAGCTTGTAAGCTTTGGTTTTGAGTCTAAACACGGGTTTAGCACTTATTTCTCATCTCATACATTATCACTAAGGTCTTCCTAATTCCTTTATACTTTTATTTCTTATGATTTTATGTGTTATATGTTAAATATGGCTATAATCACCACTAATGACTTTTAAAATATGTAAAATGAGTTCTTACTTATGTTTATGATTTTATGCACTTATTCTTATGTCATATGGTTATATATATCATGGAAAAGTGAATATAAAAGTATGTTAACATATGGTTTAAGTATAAACATGTTTAGGTTAAAATTAGGGTTTTATAAGATTACTTAATCTTCACATATGAAAATAATGGAAAGTAAATTATTAAACTTGTTACAATGAATTTATAAGGACTATGGATGAACTTGGACATTATTATAAGTACCACATATGTAAAATATGGTTATAAGAGTTTTTATAGTAAACTACTAAATTAATTAATACATAAAACAAGATTTTTATAAAGATATACACATTTATAAATAGGGGCTGTTTAAATCCGAATTCCATACAGTAAGTTTGACTTAATATAATTATAATACGTCTCGTGACGATTCCAAAATGATAAGAAACTCGAAAAACCGATTTATAACGAAAAAGATACGTTAATTACGAGTTTACGACTATAAATACTTTTATAAAACTATTTTTATAAAAGTTACTATTCATTACAGCAACTTTCATTTTTAAAACATCTAATATATGATATAACTTTTAATTACGAGATCGTACTCGAAAGAATCGCTAAAAACGGAACTATAACGTATAAACTACGACATTTTCGATAATTAAAGTTTATAAAAGTAATTTTATAAACTATGAACAGTAAAAAGTACTATTCATCAGCGGGATTAACTTTATAAAATATAATACATCTTTTAATAACAAAGACGATAACGAGGAATAACAAAAAATCGGATAAACAAATAAGTTATTACGATACAATTTACGCTACTTAAAACATAAAAACGAGTTATAGCTGTTGTGAATAGATAAAAACACTATTCATCGTAGATATCCAAAATTTTAAATGTAATATTTTGATCCACTCGTCTTACTCGAAGAGGGGCGTGGTGTAAGAAACGCGAGCAACGGAACTAAAAACGACCAAATTAGGGTCATTTTACGAAAAGTATATTTATAAACGTTTTCACTTTATAAATATTATTTTACTAAAACGATTAGTCGGTGATTATGCTATATAGAATATTATGTGGTTATCAAAGTGCTATAATACTAGGGAGTTTCATAATGAGGCCTCTTCGGATGGCGTATCGACGAGTTGTTGGATTTACGATTTAAAGTGTCCTAACTCCTCGTACGTCATGTCATGACCTCTTTAATTATGATAGCCCGAACGATAGTACGATGTAACAACTATAAGATTATATTCAATGTTATTAATTAAAGTACTCGGTACTTATACGACCTTAATTTAAATAGGTTGCATCTAAACGTTTTGCGTGACGTTTTATCTGTGATTATTTGGACTATCTGTACTCAAGGTGAGTTCATAGCCCCACTTTTACAGTTTTACTGATTTACTATTATTTGGGGTAAAGACATGCTTTGTTTTATAAATTGGACGCAAGTGTTTTAAATATATTGATTATGTGTTTGCCTAAGTAGCGATAACCCTCCTGAGCCCATTATCATGAACTGTCAATTGCATAGATGTAGTTGTTAATTGCATTATGTGAGCGCGAATGTTATAAATAGATCTATTGGGATTAACCTCCCCGTTTGGGTGATTAGCTATCACCGGGAACGAACGTTGACCATGTCGGACTTGGATGTTGCGGGTTACAACATCTGTACGGGCAAAATAACTGCTAAAATAGCAAATATAGGTTGAGCTTCAGTGTCATGAGCTTAGTGCAACAGTAATCTGGTTTTGTGATTGTTGGCATATGTTGTAACATCACGGGAAAGTCTTGCGGTCCTGCATAATTTAAATACATAAACCTATGAATTCACCAACATTTTTGTTGACGTTTTAAGCAATGTTTTCAGGAGGTCAATAGGCACGAGGTGCCAAGGATGCATTGGATTATGTTTTGGATTGCACTGTTAAAGATTTATGTGCATCATGTTTTGGGAAATCTATGTTATCTTTTGTAATATTAAACAAAGAACAAGTAAAGCTATAAGCTTTTGTAATATGTCTTTTATTTAAATCCAATGTATCAATTTAAACGACTTTTGTGTCGTTCTTATATATATCTTGTGCTGTTGATCTTGAAGTAACACGCCCCGGATCCTTATTCCGCTGCGACCCATTTTGGGGGTGTTACATCGACAATAGCAACTTATGCGGAAACAATCTCATAATCGGGTCTAGCATACCATAAAATCATATGTGTTCGATTTATAAAACAAACATGTATCCCCCTCGCGGGTTTAAAAACATTTAAAAGAATTTAATGCGAGGCTATGAACTCACCTTAAGCAAATGATCCAAATCAATCAATCAATCAACAAGCGCAATAAACTTCACGTCTCAACCGCGACCTATATAGTACATATATAGCGGCACGTGACTAAAAGTATAACATATCATATATTGCATACTTGCATACATACATACATGTATGTATATATATATATATATATATATATATATATATATATAGAGTTGGGGTAAAATAAAAAAGATTTTATAATAAAAAGGATAAGATGACATGCCAGGCTGCCACGTGTCCCAAAATACTCCCGCCCCTAATTTATACGATCAAGGGTATTTTCGACTTTTGTCACCAACCCTATATAATGTTTAATTTTTTCTTTTTCTTTCCTCACGTCGATTACGTTTCTTCCGGTCGATCATCTTCTCCACCATACATCATCATCAACACCAACATTCAACATCATCGATTCACCACCATCATACATCTCCACCATTCATCATACATCTCCACCATTCACCAGCGATTCGATCAATACTATTGATTGATTTTTGATACGCCGATTGATCGTTCATCATCATCGAATAACGAATGTTCGTCATCAATTAAAAACGAGTTTTCATCATCAACAACTAGTTCAACATCAATAATAATGATAGTAAGATCTTAATTTCTGTTTTTTTTTGTTAATTTTTTTATGTTTTTACTTTATGTTGATCTAATTATTTATATTGGGAGTTTGATTCAGAATCTATCATGTTCGTTTCTTAACTTGAAACAAAATCAAGAAAAAAATAGATTAAAATTGTTTTTAAGAAAGGTGCACACAAAGTGTTTGTTAAAATGTCTATGTGATTTTTTTATATATGTGATGCAATGATTTTACACTGTGATGCAGTAAGATTATCAGTATCTAATTGATATATATATTAAGAATAATTTTTTAGTATCTAATTTAAATATAATCAGATGTGGTTGTATAAAAAATAGTTGATTCTATAAGCTCATCACCCATATTAAGTGCTTGGATATGGAGTTTGCACAAGGCTTATCAATTTTCAAGGTAAAATGTGTGTTATAAGAAAGATGATTGTAATGTGCTTATTGAAAAGGAATAAGTTGTTTTATTAGCAAAGATTAGAAAGATACATGATTTCAGCACATTCATATAAGTTGAATAGAGTTGAGATAAGTTGAAAATAAATAAGTTGTTTTGTTAGTGTATTTAGAACATTCATTCAGCATATGTTTAAAAAAAGTAGATGAAAAGCGTGTATATAAAACTTGCACATCAGATGTTTGATAAAATGCCTACATGATATTTTATAACTGTAATGCGCTAGGATCGTACTTTGATGCACTAATTATGTATTGTGATGGACCACTTGTTTATACACCTTGTGATGAACTTGTTGCTAAAGTGTGATTCATAAGTCTATTTGAAGTGTGTAAGTAAATTCATTTATGAGTCCTTTTATTAGCAGTTCAAGGAAGCATCTCTGATTCATTTATACGGAAAGACATTTTATCATCGTTGAGGAATAGAACAGAGGGCTACACAAGTTCTATCCGCATATCTGACAGGGTGTCCACAACTCTTATGAGCCATACGAAGGCCATAAATGCAATTGAATGGTCAAAAAATCATCGTAAGTATTGTCTTTTTTACTAATTAACTTTGTTATACTTTCTCCATTTGGTGCCCCGATGTTGCATGCAGTTTATAATTACCATCGTCTTCTTTTATTCAAGGAAATCAATAGGTGTTTGCATACTTAATCTTGTTAATTCATACATCTCCATAGTATGTGATATCTGCACTATAGCATGACCTATAGCGTAATTTGGTTATTCCCTATACATCTTAAAGAATAGCAATTTTGTAATATTTTTAACACTCTTTTTCATGAATAGCAATGGGCCCACCTGAACCTTCTTCTTCTGGCCGTAACAGGAGCAAAAGGTCAGCACAGCAAAACCAAATAGGCGCGGAGCCACATGATGCATCTAACTCACAAAATGTAAGGAGGCGACTTTTAACTGACTATGTAAACATCGCTGGTGCGAAAGCTAAAACAGTTGAACAGTGCCTCTCCACTAAAGATGGGCAGACCAGGTTTATTCACAGTCAAGTTGAGTATTGTTTCTCTTCTTTTATGTAATATGCCATGTTGAATTCTACCAATTCTCTTTCCACTATCTTATCTGTTTAGTAGTTTTTTAGTATGCTTCCATACCACATAACACAATAAACTAAAAAAGGCCTACTAAAAAAATATAAAACAAAAAAAGATACGTGAAAATGAGCTCTCTACCAACAATGCGTAGACTAACCACCACACAACAAATGGTTATCAATTCACCATGCTTAACAGGCATAAGAATTGGATAGTCCACAAGCAAACGGCTTGGGGTAAAGACTTCTCAAATCCGTTTATGGTTTACAATGTACCAAAAATTGTAGGGTAATCAACTCACCTTGCTTCTTGGTGAAGAGTTGGCTAGTCCAAGATCAAACAGTTCTTGGTAAAGACTACTCAAATCTGTTGATAGCTGATAGTTTGCTAAAAACTATATGGTTTATCAATGCACCATGTTATGGCAATGAAGCATTGGCTAGTCCAAACACAGACGGTATTTGGCAAAGATAAATCAAATCCGTTGATGGTTGACAGTTTACAAAAAACTGTATGGTAATTAACTCACCATATTCTTAGATGAAGAGTTATCTATCCCAGAGCAAACTGCTACTGGTAAAGGAACATCAAATCCGTTGATGGCTGGTAGTTTGCCAAAAACTATAAAGCCAACTTAGTTGGATTGCAGGTATCAAGATGTTGCTGAGTAGCTGAAAAGATGTTGTCAAATTGCTAAAAAGACAAGGTTGCTGCTAAAGAAGGATAGAGTGTACAAAGATTAAGAAATGATCAAGAATGTTTGGATACATCCTCTGTGTGCTTAAAGAACCATCAAGATCTTAAAGGGTTGAAGAAACATGAAGTTAAAATAGTTTAACATTCATGTTTAAGGGAGGATTGTTAGGATTAATGTTTTCTTAACTTAGTACCGACAGTACAAAGTAGTTAGTACTGTTAGATAGTTAGTACCGTTGAGAAGATATTTAAAAGATATTTATGAGATATTATATAAATAGATATGTAAGCCTTTTAGGGTTATCCTTATCATATAAAAGGAACCCTAGGCATAGTTAGACATAACAGTTGAACACAAGATCATACAGAATATACAATATCATAGTTAGCAATCTGTACTCCTCAAGAACACTTTAATAAAGTTGTTATTCAGTTGTTCATTGTTCTTCTTAGTACCTGTGTTAAGATTCCGCATTAACACATAGTATTCATAGTCATTGTTTCTACATAGTCGTGTGTATTTATACATCTTGGCTATCATCCTTTATAGGCTGCAAAGATCCAATCAGTTAACCTGGACCTTCAAGTGGTATCAGAGCCTTTGAGAAACTCTGAATAAGAAGAACAGATAAAAACCAGTTATTCATCTCCAATAAACAAAGCTAAACATGTCTGGAACACATGATGAAATTCCACCACCACCACCTCCACAAGAGACACAACAAAAACCAACACAACAAACTCCTCAAACAGTCTCAACCATCAAACTGCCTATTCTCAAAAAAGGAGAATATGATATATGGGCTATGAAGATAGAACACTATCTAGCTCATACAGACTATCCAATTTGGGAGGTAATCCAAAATGGAAATGGTCCTGTGTCAGTCACAACTGATACATCAGGACAAATTAAAATTTTGCCTCCTAAATCAGCAGAAGAAGTAGTGGCAAGAGAAAGAGAAAGAAAAGCAAGGACCACCTTGCTAATGGCCATTCCAGAAGATCATCTAGCTAAATTCCATAAGATGACAGATGCAAAAGAAATGTGGAATGCCATCAAATCCAGATTTGGTGGAAATGATGAATCCAAAAAGATGCAGAAGTACATCTTAAAGCAACAGTTTGAAGGATTCACATTTCCAGTATCAAACTCAGACTGGACTTCACAAAGGATATGAGAGATTCCAAAAGTCTACTCAGTCATGCTAGAGTTTCATGGAGCAGGTTATCTAAATGAAGATGCAAAATCAAAAGTTTTTAAGATCTCTACCTTTGCTTGGTTAACAAAGTTTCCTTGATCATGAGGAACAAACCAGAATGGACAGTCTTAGTTTTGATGACTTGTACAACAATCTAAGAGTCTTTGAAAATGATGTGAAAGGCTCTACTGCATCATCATACCAAACTTCGCAACAATTAGCATTCGTCTCTTATGAAATCACCAACAGTACTAATGAAGTTAGTAATGCTTATGGTTGTGTCCAACTCTTCTGGGGCGGTCATTGTTTAAAGCATGAACAACCTTCAACTCATCATATTCATTGATTGCAAGTCATCTAGTCTGTCCTAAACTGGATAATGAGGAATTAGATCAGTTGATGAATTGATCTCGAAGAAAATGGACTTGAAAATGGAAAAGTGCAAATGATCTCCATGAGAATAAACAAGTTCCAAAAACCGAAAACTGGTTGAAAACTACTGTGTTGATGCAAAAGAACCTGTTGGTTTTGATAAAACAAAAGTGGAATGCTTCAAATGCCACAAAACAGGGCATTTTGCAAGAGAGTGTAGAACGAAGGAAGAGAATAGAAGGAGAGATGGATGGAATACTGGGAATAGAGAAGGGAGAAGAACTAGCAATAGAGATGAAAGCATAACTGGAAAGAAAGAAGGAATCTAGAGACAGTAGTGACAGGGAGGGGGCTGGATGGAGAATGTGTTGACTGGACAACTATTCAGAAGATAATGGATAAATCTATGCTTTCGTGGCCTACACAGCACAGGATCAGACATCAGCGTACTTTCTTGTTCAAATGAGTGCAAAAGAATCTTATGCTACACATTAAAAGACTGTATGATATTCAAAAAAAGAGCCAACTTAGTGGATGCTAGTATTGCTAAATAAAGCTTATACTAATGGTCTTGAACTGGTGAAGCACAGCTAGTTGTCCTATCAACAAAATCTTCTTTGGTCGGAACAAATGATCAAATTTATCGAAAAATTCGATTTAGAAGATATAGCAGATGTTCTAACATACCATATAGACATTGTTGGCATAAGCTCAATGGAAAAAGATGATTTTGATGTATTAGGTTTTTTTTAAACAAAAATGCGAAATCATTCTTAAAAAAATCTTGGTTAAATTGAAATTATTCTTATGTCGTGCAGAGATAAGTTTGGTCTTGGGTATGGTGTTATAGATCTAATGGGATTTTGAGATTTGAAAAGAAGTTTTCTCAAAGTGTCTTTAGGTCGCAATGCAAGTGATTATGAAAATCCACCTTTGCATAAAAGGTTCATTAAAACTTGTGAAATGCAAGCAGTTCCTCCACCCATGACAGGGAATTATCTGCCCTCTGGACCTGATATTGAAACATAAAGGACTCAAACATCACATATGGTCCAGGATAAAAGACTCACCAATGAAGCGACTCCCCAAACTAATGAAGTTGATGCCTGTGACTCTAACATTAGTACAGAAACATCTGAATTAGTGTTTGAACCAGTTGTCAATGAATCACATGTAGAAGTTCAACCTAAGGTTTGGTCTGATGCTCCTATCATTGAGGAGTATGAATCAGATAGTGATGATGATGATGAGAATGTGTATGTAAAAAATAAAGATCTTGGTCACACATAGTTTTGCTCCAAGCATGTAAATAAACCTAGTGAAAATGTTAAGAATAGTTCAACACATTAGTCAAAACCTAAGTTTAACAACAAACATTTGGAGAAGGGATTACTGAAAGAGCTATGTTTTGTCTGTGGGAGTTGTAGTATTTAATTAGAGAGTGGTGATTCATCATGTAAATTGGCTATACAAGTTGAGCTACATAACAAATTATGTCTAGGGTAATGGTTCAAGGGAAAGACACACAAGGAATTAGGAAACCCTGGGACATACTCAAAGAGTAAATAAATCAACATCAGTTTGTCACTTTGGCAGTACAAACAGAACTGGAACTATCCAGTTAATACTGTTAAAGCTAGCCGTACTAAACTATGTTGTAATGATAGACAAAAATATTTAACAAACAGACGTTCTAACAAGCTCTGATCTGAACGTTAATACTGTTTAAGCTCCCTCTGTGAATGATGTATGACACAACATTGTTTTAACATAATCATTCCACTTTCATAAAGGCTTTAAATGGAACAACAGTACTAAAAACAAAATTGACAAACCAAAAGATTTTATATTGACTCAAGGTAATAAGCGGTTAGTATGGTTGGCAAAATAGGTCATTGATGTTAAGTCACTCAGCAAGTTGTAATGGAGCAAACCTGGATACAACATAGTATCCTATCCAAATACAATGGAGGATCTAGCCTTAGAATCATCATTCTTTATAAAGATCCACTAGGCAGACTCAAGCCCAAACAGGCTTGGGTCCCTAAGAGAGACTAAACTCTTTCTTTTGAATGTGCAGGAAAATCCACACAGAACTTTAAAGAATAAAGGAATAATTGATAGTGGATGTTCCAGGCACATGACAGGGAACAAGGCTTACCTTGCCGACTATCAAGACATTAATGGTGGCCCTGTTGCCTTTGGAGGGAGTAGAGGATATATTACTGGGAAAGGTAAAATACAAACTGGTAAGTTAGATTTTGAGGATGTAAGCTTTGTGAAAGAACTTCAGCATTTCAATCTCTTTTCTGTGTCACAAATGTGTGACAAAATGAACAAGGTTCTGTTTACTGACACTGAATGTCTTATTTTGTCTCCAGACTTTAAGTTGCTGCATGAAAAATCAATATTACTTAAAGTTCCCAGACAAAACAATATGTACAGTTTCAATTTAGAGAACATTGTTCCTTTAGGAGGATTGGCTTGTTTGATTGCAAAGGCTACATCTGATGAATCTAACTTATGGCATAGGAGGTTGGGTCATGTAAATTTCAAAAATTTAAATAGACTTGTGAAGGGAAACCTTGTAAGAGGTTTACCTACATGATTTTTCAAATGACCACACTTGTGTTGCTTGTCAGAAAGGAAAGCAACACAAAGCTTCTTGTAAGGCCAAGTTAGTTAGCTCTATTAGCCACACCCTACAACTTCTTCATATGGACTTGTTTGGACCTACATCTATACGGAGCATAAACCATAAGACCTATTGTTTGGTTATCACTTGATGATTTTAGACAGATTATAGTTGGACTGTTTTCTAAGATCTAGGATGTTACTATGTGCAATCCTTAATGACTTTATAAGTACAATAGAAAACCAATGGTATCAAAGGTTAAAACCATTAGATGTGATTATGGAACTGATTCAAAAAAAGGGATATTTAAGAATTATGTGTTTAAAAGGATTCAAGAGGGAATTATAGCAATGCCAGGAACTACACAACAAAATGGGAGTTTTTTAAATGAGAGAAAGATCAGGACCCTATTGAGGAGGCCAGAACTAGCTTGCAGAGTCATTTTTCATCCTAACACTATTGGGCTGAAGCAGTAAGTACTGATTTGCTATGTTCTTAACAGGGTATTAGTGACCAAGCCTCATAATAAGACACCTTATGAACTTTTAACTGGTAAAACACCAATTATAAGTTATATAAGACCTTTTGGGTGCCATGTGACCATCTTGAATACCATAGACCACTTGGGCAAATTTGCTGGAAAATCTGATGAGGGATTTTTGGTTGGGTATTCTATACAATTGGAAAGGCTTTTAGAGTATACAATCTTGTAACCAAAAGAGTTGAAGAAAACCTGCACATAAAATTCTTAGAGAACAAACCCAATGTTGCAGGGAAAGGACCAAATTGGCTTTTTGACCTTGATTATTTGACTGATTCCTATGAATGATCTTTTGTTAGGTCAGAGATGCAAGCTAACTTCTTGCAGGTCAACAAGCTCAAACTAACCAATGAGGTTCAAAGACAACAATTGATTAGGGGAATTCTCAAATATAAGATGAATTGCTCAAGGACTGTTTGTAGGTCCTTACTGCATTCGTATTCTTAAACAAAACCCCTCTTCTTCAAAATCTGGATGAAAAAGAGAAGAAGAAGTCCAAGAGAGGAAGAACAAGTCTTTCTGGATGATCTTGCAAGACTTCAAAGGCAAGAGAAAGAAGCTAATGAGGAAGCTGAAGCTCTCATAAGGAATCATGATCAAGACACTGAGAAAGCAGTTACTCAGGCAGAAGCTGAAAAGACTAGCAGTACTAACGTTATTAGTAATGTTAGCACAACAGCTTAATAGCTAGCCGGTACTAACTTTGTTATTACCGTTAGAAATTTAACCAGTTTGTATGCCAGTGCATATGAGGGACTATCTTCTCTCTAGAACACAACCAATCCCATAGAAGAATGACTATGAAATACCTCCACTTGAGGATATTCAGAAGATGCTACTGATGGTATCTTTACACATGCATCTTATGATGATGAGGGTGCAGTGGCTGACTTCACAAATTTGGAAACTATTGTGAATGTTAGTCCTATTCCCACATCAAGAGTTCATCCCTCTCATCCTTCAACACTCATTCTAGGAGATCCAACATCAGCAGTACAAACAAGAAGCAAAGTCAATAAAAGTTCTGAAGCTCATGCTTTTGTTAGTTATGTTCAAAAGCAAAGGAGAACCAATCATAAGGACTTTCATCATTGTTTGTTTGCCTGTTTTCTATCTCAACATGAACCCAAGAAGATTTCAGAAGCTCTTGAAGATGAAAGTTGGGTTGATGCTATGCAGAAGAATTGTTGCAGTTTGAGATTCAAAAGGTTTGGATTCTAGTAGATTTGCACTTTATGGAAGCAAGGCTATTGGTACAAAGTGGGTGTATAGGAAATAAGAAAGTTGAAAGAGGATGTGGTTGTCAGAACAAAGCTAGTTTAGTTGCTCAGGGACAAGACAACGAGGAAGGAATAGACTATGATGACGTTTTTGATCACTTGTGGCTAGACTTGAAGCCATAAGGATCTTTTTTGCATATGCCTCTATATCGGGGTTTTTTATAGTCTATCATATGATGTGAAGAGTGCTTCTCTATGGCAAGATTGATGAAGAAGTATTTGTGTCTCAACCACACCTGGTTTCCAAGATCTAAGTCTACTCACTAATGTCTACAAGTTGTTAAAGCTTCTGTATGGGCTACATCAAGCTCCAAATGAGCTTGGTATGCTACCTTGTCCACGTCTTGTTGAAGAATGGATTATAGACGAGGGACAATAGTCAAAATATCATTCCTGAAGAAAGACATAATATATCATTTTTGTTCAAGTCTATGTGGAGGACATAATCTTTGGATCTACAAACGAAGTCTTGGTTGTAAGTGATGTTTGAGGCTTTGATGAAAAGTAATTTCAGATGAGTTCAATGTGAGAGCTTAATTTTCTTCTTGGCTTTACAAGCAAACAGATACCCCCAAATGGTATTTTCATAAGCCAGGATAAGTATGTTGATGAAATCCTGAAGAAGTTTGACTTTGCAAATGTTAATGTCTGCCAATTACACCATCGAATACTCAGAAGCCTTTTAGTCAAGATGTAGATGCTAGTGATGTTGATGTGCATCTGTCTATAGATCAATGATTGGCTCCTTGATGTATGGGATGCTATCTAGGCCTGACATTATGTTTGCAGTCTGTGCTTGTTCTAGGTTTCAAGTCACTCCAAAGACCTCTCATTTGACAGCAGTCAAAAGAATCTTTAGGTACCTAAAGGGCAAACCTAAATTAGGCCTTTGGTATCCTAGAGAATCTACATTCGACTTGGAGTTCTTACTCAGCCAGTGATTATGCTGGAGCAAATCTTGACAGAAATCCACAAACTGGAGGTTGTCAATTTCTGGCAGTAAGACTTCATTACTTTGCATGCAAAAAGCAAACCATTGTAGCTACTTCTACAGCAAGAGAAGCAGAATATGTTGATGCTGCAAGTTGCTCAGGTAGGCAAGTTTTATGATTCATAGATCAAATGATGATTATGGGTTCAATTTCATGAACACAAAGATAACATTGTAATGAAAGCACAATTTGCATTGTAATGGATTCCACGTATATTCAATCAAAGACAAAAAAAGCATATTGCTATTAGGCAAACCACTTCATAAGAGATGCATATGAGAAGAAAACTCATTTCAAGTGCTTAAGATCCACACCAATGGACAATGTGCTGATCTTTCTACCAAGAATTTGATTTGTAAGCCGATTTCAGTTCTTGGTTGTTTCAATTGGCATGGTAAAAAAATCCATAAGCTGCATTGGTTTAAGGGAGGCATCATGACTGAGTCATCCGTGGATGACAGAGGTGCATAAACACAATAGCTATGACCTCTCATCATGAATAAACAACATCACAAAGAATTCTGCTTCCAAAAATACCTACACCATGGCAAATCCAACCTTGTTCCAAGAACCCCTTAAAAGACTTACACACCAACCTTTCTACCACATCAATATACAATCATCATCAGCATACAAATACTAAACAGTTCTCAGCCGTTCAAACAAGTGGTACAAAGTACATGATCAAGAATATGAAGATTGCTCAAGAAAATTCCTTTGTGAAGCATTTTGAAGACATGAGATTATGTAGACCATCTAAAGAGTACTTTCAGGTAAAAATGGTTAGTATGTGTTGATGGTGAGGGGAACTTTGAAAAGATCACCTGAATAGTGAGTCATGGTTAGATGTTTCAGGTGATGGAGTCTACCTCTGTTTTAATGTTGTATGGATATATAAATCCTTTGTTGATTTAAGAAGGATTAGAGAGTCACTGATAAGAGTTACTAATGGTACTGAAGCACTCCTGATACTTACATTGTTCATTCTTTGTTTGGACAAAGTTAGTACCGACCATGTTAAGTTAGTACCGCTAGACAAAGTTTGTACCGCTTAAGAGTCGATTGGAGAATAATACCGTCAAGGGTACAAAGTGCAAATTGGAACGTTTTCTTTGAAATTAGGTCACCAAAACCTATAAGAATCCATTTCAACCGCCCAATTACTCACGCAATCTCTTCAACTGATATTCTTGATTTACAAGCCCTAATTTCTCTTACCGACGATCTCTCTCTTCGAAGCAATATGGCTGCTCTTGAGTCCTGTCCTAAGTAAAAAACATGAATCGCCTATTTTGGAATAGACTGAAGGAAATGTTGGTTACATGAAGTGGATTGATTTTCTTCAACGAAGTTATATTTCTCATGCGCTCCATGTAAGTCTGTTGTTTCAACCACATTGTTGAACAGTTTTGGAGATCTGCTAAGTTTCCAAACAATCAACACTCGCAAGCACATGCTGCTCCAAATTAGCTGGCAGTTTGAGTTCTATCTCTGATGCTTCTATTCGTATGATCTTCTTTTTGATGATGCTAATGGGATAGGACACACTTCCAAATTCAAGCTTTCTTTGATTGCTATTCTACTTATGGTTATGAACGGGGTTTTAACTGTTTGTTAACATTTAATAAAGCTTTGTTTTAACCCCAATGGAGGTTTTTTATTTCACAAAGTAAATCATTTGTTTAAGCCTCCAAAAAGTACCTCTTGGGATCTAATTCCTACAAAATGTTGCCACTGCTTTGTAATTTGTTTAACAAACTAATCAAAAGTAAATTTTTCTAAATTGATTTTTGATCGGTTTGATTGAGACATTTAGAGGCTAAGAAGAGTTTAGATATGTATCCTCGTTTTATTTCTATATTTTTAGCTAACATTAGTTATGTAAACATTGTTCCATTTAGAAACAATCTTACCTGTAAATAGTTTAACTAGTAAAGTTTTTTCTTTTATGGTTAAAAAGGGCAAACATTTTTCAGGCAAAATTACACCTTTGTTTGATAATATGTTGGTCCAACCAACTCAGAAAGAGGGTACTTCTTCAGAAAGACTATCTGAAGCACACCCAACACCCTCTCCTGAACCCACTAGTGAAGCCCCAAATGAGTCACTGAATGACTCATCTTCTGCTCAATCTAGTGAGGTACCATTTGAGCAACAACCCAGACCTTCACCAAACCCTTCCCCCACTCCTAATATTCCTGATTCAATTCCAGAACATACTGGTGAGAATCTTGGAGATCATTCATTCAATGATACATCCCTTTCAGGGAATGAGGATGCAATGACTCTCCAAAATGTCTATGATCTTTGTATCTCTTTGTGTAAACAGGTTTCAGATCAAGCCAAGGAAATTAAACTCTTAAAGGCTAAGATCACAAAGCTCAAAAGGAAAGCTAATCCTGTCATCAAACACTTCAAAGCATATCAGAAGAGAATATCAAAGGCACAAAGACATCAAAGGAAACATCTCTCAAAGAAGAAGAAGGTGCAAATAGAGTCTGTATCCAAACAAGGGAGGAAGAATGCAAAAGGAGATGGTAAAGCAAAAGAAAATGCTCAAAGTGAAGGGAGGACAAAAGAAATGATGGATGAAGACAAAGAAACTGATGAAGTTGGACTTAGTACTGAAGATGAAGTTAGTACTGCTAAAAAAGGAGTTAGTACCGAATTGCAAAAGTTTAGTACCGACAGACAAAAACTTAGTTACTGGACGACTCTCAAAGTTAGTACTGATGAACAAATGGAAAGGTAATGATGATCAAGGTTTAGTTGATGCATTCTGAAAGAGGATCTTTGAAGGTAATGAAGACATAAGGGAAGGTATTGTATGAGAAAGTTGACAAAGTAGTTTACGCTGACAAAAAAGTAAGTACTGAAGAGCAATCTAAGGAAGAAATTGCTTCTCAAGCTTCTCAAACATCCTCTCTGACACCAACATCTGTGATATTTGGTGATGATGAAACAATTGCTACACTTCTCATCAACATGAGTAAAGCCAAAGCCATTTCCAAAGAAAAAGAGAAAGGTGTAGAAAATGAAGGATGTTGAAGATTAGATAGGACCTAGAACTACTTCTACAAGATCAACACTCACTTTAAAGCCTCTTCCAAAAATTGATCCTAAAGACAAAGGGAAGAAGAAGATTGAAGAGGAGGATGAAACTGAAAGTGAAGATGATGATATTCCACAAGTTGTGAAGAAATTCAAACAGCTTGAGAATGATGAAGAGTTAGCTAGGAAAGTCCAAGAAGAATGGGAAGCTGAAAGAAAGAAAAACAAAATTGCTTGAGAAAAGAAGCAGCTATGAAGCTTCTCTTAAATAACTTTGATGATGTAAATGCACGACTTGACGGCAGACAGAATTCTAGCTGAGAAGCTTCAAGAGAGCAGAAAGTGAGCAGTTTACATAGAAGAAAGAGCTAGAATTCCTTCATGATACAATTGCTGCTTCTCAAAGAAGGTTCCTTGACTCAACAAGATCACAAGCTAAAGAATAAACTCCACCAAGAATTCAACTCAGAATCAATATGATAACCTACTATAAAACTTGTGGGAAACTTCAAACATTCAAATTTGATAAGACAGGATGTTTGAAGACATACAGCCTTGTATAAAAACATCTTAGAGGTTTAATGAACATGTCTTTCCACTGGGTATGCTAAAGATGAAAGGTTTTCAAAATGTTGAATAAGAAAAGAGGCGGTTTATCTAAATAAGAAGTTAATAAAGTGAAAGACACCAAAGAAGAAGTCAAGGATGAGGATAAAGATGAAGAAAGTACTAGAAAAAGAAAGCTAGGTACTAGGAAGAAGATGAAGTCAAGAAAAAGAAGATACATTCAACACACTTCTGAAGATGATAGTGACAAAGAAAATGATGATCTGAGGTTATATTTAACTATAGCTCAGGATGAAGATAAAGAAGTGGATTATGAGATTCTTGACAAAAAATATCCAATCATTGACTGGAAGACAGAGTGTTTTGGAACAAAACCACAACCTGATGAAGCTAAATCTATTGAAGAGATCAATTTGAATGTGGTAACAAGAAGTAATGGACAGCAAAGACACTTTAGTGTTTTAACATCAGTATTGTCCATATTTGATAGAGAAGATCTAAATGCTGTTTATCAACTGGTAATGAATAAATACCAAGATGAGATGCCTGAAGGTTTTGAAAGAGTTCTTTGGGGAGATTTAATGGTTTTGTTCAATCTGATTGAACAAGATGAGCTCGTTTGGAGTACAGCATGAATGGAAAATAATCAGTTGGAAGTTGCACAATTCCTCAAGGGTACACACTTTAATGACCAATGAAGGAGTAGTCATACATATGCTAATAAAGAAGAAGTATCCTTTAAAAGAAGGAAATACTGGTGCAAATGTACTAATTTAAGTTAGAGTCTGAAGTATGCAAAGTCTATGGCATTTGGAATTGATAAGAATTATCAAGAATGGTACTTGTGGACTTAGGAATCTAAAAGAACAAGACTGATGGAAGTGAGAAGGGATTTGAGTGATGGCTAACACCACACAACAAATGGTTATCATTTCATCCATGCTTACACATGCAAATGAATTAGGCTAGTCCACAAGCAAAACGGGTCTTGGGGGTAAAAAAGTCTTCTCAAATCCGTTGATGGTTTACAATTTACCAAAAATTGTAAGGTAATCAACTCACCTTGCTTCTTGGTAAAGAGTTGGCTAGTCCGAGATCAAACGTTCTGGTAAGACTAATCAAATCTGTTGATCAGGATGATAGTTTGCTAAAAACTATTATGGTTTATCATGCACTGTATTACATGATGCATTGGCTAGTCCAAATCAAACGGTATTTGGTAAGACTTCTCAAATCGTCCTTGATGGTTGACAAGTTTTTTACCAAAACTGATGGTATTTAACTCACATAGTCTTAGAATAAAAGAGTTATCTATCCCAGAGCAAACGGTCTACTAGTAAAAGGAACATCAAATCGTTGATGGCTGGTGTTTGCCAAAAACTTACAAAGCCAACTTAGTTGGATTGTAGTATCAATGATGTGGCTTTGTGGCTGAAAAGATGTTGCTGAATGTGAAAAGTCAAGGATGCTGCTATAAAAAGGATAGCTGTACTAAAGATAGAAATCATGAAGAATGTTTAGGATACATCATTATGCAGTCAAAAGATGCTTAAAGAATCAATCAAAGCTCTTAAAGGAATGAAGAAACATAAAGTTAATATAGTTTAACATTCATGTTAGGGGAGGATTTGTTAGGATTATTGTTATTACTTAGGTACGGACAGTACAATAGTTCAGTACCGACAGTTTACTTAGTACCGACAGTACAAAGTGTTAGTACTGTTAGTTAGTTAGCTACCGTTAGTAGTTAAAAATAGTTAGTACGTAAGAAGATATTTTCAGATATTTGTTGAGATATTTGTCAGAAAGTCATGTAAGACTTTTAGGGTTATCCTGATCTATAAGGATTACTATTGACATAAGTTTGATTATATATGAAATAGACAATTAACACTAATATATAAATATAATAGTTAGCAATCTGTAATATCAGTAACATTTTCAACAAAGTTGTTATTATGTGAAATCATATATTCTTCCTTAGTACTTGTGTTAAGATCCGCATTAACATATTGTTATTCAAGTCATTTGTTCTCTACATTGTTTGTTGTTTATTTATACATCCAGGCTATCATCCTTTATTGGCTGCAAAGATCCATTCAGTAAACGGAACCACAAAAACCGAATCTGCACGCATCCTCCGGCCACGTAATATAATTATGTCGCTCTTTTATATTTACACGTATTAATTAGATCAACGATGCGGACATCGTTAACGACGAAATCATACATATTTTAATATGTACACATACATAATATTACATGTGATGAGAAATCCCACTTTGCGCTCCGTCTCTTAGACTTAACCCTTAGTCCTATTATATGAATATATACTTTTTTCCGTCAAATCATAGTTATGTCGAATATTTACCGTAAGTTACTATTTTTAGAACTTTCGTTTTTATGGATTTTACACGAACAATGTTCTTGGTCTTAAATATAATTAATTGAAATAATATATTAACCGACCTTTAGTTTTGACCCGCTATGTCTTAATTTTAAAACTGACAATCCTCGCGGCAAAGTAAAACGTCATTACGAACAACTTTCGTGTTTCGCCGGAAGGCTGAAACGGACTCGAAAGTGCTCAAATCCTTTAATTAATAAACCTGTCAGATTTAATATATTAAAAATAACTTATTTTCTATTAAAGTGTATGTTCCGATTTCACTCCAGTTTCTTCGTTATTGGGAGTTAAAAGTCCCGTTTTATATCAAAACGTCCGTCAAAATATAATTTGTTATATTTTGTAAACCAAAGTCTGACTTTTCAAAGTCTCGAATCCCGAATCTCATGTTTCGTTTTCTGCTCACAATTATCCGTTACAAAACGCGCCAAAGTCCGTTTTTAGTTCAAAACTCGTCTAAACTATATCTAGTATCGCTTATACATTATTATCAATCCCGTTTTAAATATTAATATCACATTTTACTTAGACGTCGCAAGTTTCATTAGATTTTCATCACATATAACCAATTGATAATATATGAAACAATTAATATATTTATGGTGCAAAATAAAACGCACCCTTTTGTGTCTGATTATCAAACCAAACAAACCCCCGGCTGTTTCGCAGCCAAACACACGCACCCGACCCGGCTGATGGACAGCCAAACGCACCCTCGTGCATATTATAACCCAAAGATGCACCCTAATCTATTGTTATCCTTAAAACCAAACACGCCTTTAAGTTGTTTCGGTTAAAGCCAAACGCACCCTAATCGGCATAAACCCTTAGCCAAACGCCCCTTTTCTGCTGTAACAGCCAAACGCACCCATCGGTGTGCGTGACAGCCAAACCAAACGCACCCTATATGGGCTGTCACAGCCAAACGCACCCTCGTCGGGTGGCTGCCACCCGAAACAAACGCACCCTAACCCATCTACAACAGTCAAACGCACCCTAGTCTGATCTTAATAAACCACGCGCACCCTTTTCTTGTTTCTATACAAAACCAACGCACCCTCGAGGTGTTGTGAACCCACAAACCAAACGAACACCCCCCTGCTGAAATAACCTTAAACTAAACCCACCCTCTTCGGTGTTATTAACAATAAACGCACCCTATACCGGCTGAAAACCACACAACCAAACGCACCCTTCGTTGGTGCAAACTACAAACCAACGCACCCCGCTGTGGTGCTAACTATAACCACCACACGCACCCTCTAGTGGCGGCTGTGGTGGTGACGTGGGTGGTAGGATGGTGGTGTTGGTTATGATGATGATGGCGACGGTGATGGTGGTGGACGCGGGCTGAGACAGCCGGAGGGGGAGAGGAGACCGCGAGTGAGGGCGAGTGATTATGGGGATCGGGTAAATCGGGCTATGAGGAGTATATTTGGTCTTGGCCGGAATACCCGCCGGAAAACTTTTCCGGCGGCGGCGACATGGTGGCCGGCGGCGGTGGCCGGATATTGAGGGAGAGAGAGATGTATTGAGTGTGTGTGTATATTAGAGATGGAAGTGAGATTTTTATTATATAAACTTTTATATATATATAAAAGTTATAAATTGAAATGGAAAATAGATATTAGTATAGGGTTTATTTTGTAAATATTTCTCAGGGACCAAAGGTGTAACTTTCGTTAATTATTGGTTCGGGACTCATTTGAGCGGCTTAACGAATGATTCAACGCACGAAACTTGCGCCATTGTTTTTCAAATCATTTTTCTGATAAAAATGAGTATTCGCTTGATAATATTTAATAAATATTTTATAACATTTAATAAAATATTTGTTATTCATTTTGTGAACCGGTTTATAAACTTGTCCGTATAATATCATTTTTACTTGAATATTTGTGTCTTCTAACAAGTCACTGATAAAATGTTAAATAATTTATTAAATATTCTTATTTAATAAAACGTGGATAATTAATAGTAATTAAAATTATTTTTGTGCCGGAGGGTACTCGTTCTTGATTCTAAAACTTGCGAGGGCTTTCAGTCACCTTCTGACTGAATTCCAGGTCTCATGTATCCTGTCAAAACTAAAAATTTGTCAGGAATACCATTTTCAGCATCAATTGCTTTAGATGCCGATGTCGTTGTGTTGAATAAGAACGTAGGTTTAAGACTCTGATCACCGTCTCTCTAATTAGATTTCATAGACTTCTCTTGTCCTAAACGTTCAAGGATTGAAAATCTCGTCCATGTTCAAATAATTTCTCTCTAGAAGATAGAATTCTCGGTAGTAGGTGTAGAGTGCCAGAACCATCAATTAGTACACTATGTCACTAATCTCAACTAAATATACAGAGGACTGACCCTCCTTCCACTCGCCTCCCCGCTTCGCTATGTATTTACTTGACTACCGCATCTATAACTGAAATGTCAACCCGATAATTACAATTAACAATAGTTGTAGTAAAACTCTAACTGTAATTTTAAGACTACTCGTGATCAGATTATTTATAAGTTTATCAGTGACGCTTAACGCTAGCCATCAGTATGTATTGAAAACATCTTAGATTGGAGAGTCTCTCGAATAGCGTCCTCACTGACTCCTTTACTTGATTCTAGAGAATATAAATTGTATCTGTAGTAGAAATAATATAACTGTATGTGTGCATCGAGATGTACAGAGAACCTAGATGTGACTGCGGTTAAGGTGAAGAAAATATGATATCCACTTCCTGCACAATACAAATGCAAAACAAACATATATTTGGCAGTTTTTGTCTGTTTTTGGTCATTTAAGCTCGTTTTTAGAGGTAAAAGATATGTGTAATTAAGCACTTATCAACGTGCATAATACAATGCCCTAAGGGTAGGTGAAGATAACGGTACAGATGCAACAGGCAATCTACTCCTCTTGCGAGTACGGCTCGCAGAAGAATAATCATGAGATGGTCTCTTAAAAATAACAGATGAACGATGAACACTCGGGACCAAAGAACATAATCGATGACTAGATCTCGTACCCGATGGTGATGCTGGCAATGAATGATCAGAAGATGAACGACTAGATTTAAATTCTCGTATCTCACTTTACCATGTACGTTTTCTAGTATTTACTAAGTATAGTGATTTATAAAAATTTCGGCATGACCCGTTCGTGTTTACACGTTTTTCCAAAGTCTTAGACTTTATTTAAAACCACTTTCAATCCACTTTTCATAATTACAAATTATACATCATCAAATCCATTATTATTTGCAACGTCCAACGTTTAAAAATAATTAAACGTAACGCATCTAAATCGTATATTATTAAATAAGCTATTCGCGAACTTATCCAATAAGCTACACCGTAGCTTTACGCCTTGGTGTTTTGTATTTATGTTGGGCCTTGGCCCGTTAAGTCCGAAAATGTAGTTTTACTTATCCATTTAATCCGATAAGCAAAGCATTAAGCAATAAACACGTGACCTAAAAATAAGCTATCAATAAGCTCACAATAAGCCAAGTATAATAAGCCGAACCATATAAGCTCAAAAATAAACTCATGGTGTGGGGTCTTGTATGTGGGACGCGGCTATAAGCCCTAATAAAGTATATTCGAGCTTATTTATTAAGTCGAATAAGTTTATCGTTTGTCCTTTCAAAATAAGCTAATAAAATATAAGTCAAACCAAAATAAGCTAAACAAATATTTCTTCTTTCTTTTCTAGTTTGGCCGAACCAAATATAAGCCCTAATAAGCTCAAGATAATCAAAATAAGCTTTTCCAAAAGCTTATTACAATAAGCCGAATAAAATAAGCTATAGCATACTATTTTTATTACACGAAAATAACCACGATCACAAAACTAAGATTTTCTTATATTTCTATATATATTTTTCGAACCATATATACACCCTTTTAGGGTTTATGTAGTTTTAAAATCTTGTTTTCACAAAATAAGTTGTACAACTAGCATGTATGCATCAAGATGATAAGGAAAGTACAAGTTATTTAAGAATTTGAAGACTTACAAAGTTGGAAGGTTTTTAGAAGGAAGAATGAGATTAGAACAACCCAAATGTTGTTTAATTAATACCCGGATGATACAAATGATCAAACCTTCAATAAATCTTCAAGTGTTTTTGATCAAAGATGAAAAATTATGAAATTGTGTGTGTTTCTTGGGTGGTTCGAACAAAAGAAGGCAAAGAAGAAGAGAGAAAACTAAATTTTTAGTGTGTGTGTTATGAATAAGAAAATGGAAGCAACAAGATATAAATAATACAAAGTTTACTTCACACACTAAGTGTGTGTTGTGTGTGTGTCGTGTACAAGAGACAAGGGAAGAGAGGGGACCAATTTGATCCTCCAATCAAATTCAAGTTAGAGCTAAACATGTGATCAAGGCTTGTCTTATTGATTTTGAATTCAAACTTGCTCACCAAGGTGCATGGGGTGTTTGTTTGTGCCGAACAAGACAAAGGGGAGGGGGGACCAACTAATTTTCTTCATTTTATTTTGCTAGTGCTTCCCACTTGATTTAATTTCCAAGTCTTGCATGCATAAGCTTATGTTATAAGTAAACCACGATTTACGCAAGTAACGAAACGAATAATGGTATCACCGAAAATTATGAAATTTTAAATATTGCCATAAAATGTAAAAACGTGGCTATTGCCAAAATACTACAACGTTAGGCATCCCGGTTCGCTCCCGGAGACGATTCTCAGATAAAAGCAGGAATACTTCCCGGTTACACGCAAAAGCTAAACGAAACTTTAAAAATTCAAATTGCTAAACGGAAACGGCTAACTTATTGGACGGAAATTCTCGGGGTGTCACATATACAAGGGTAAAAGTGCAATTTAGTTAAAGCTCGATAAGGCTCGCGAGCTTCACGAGCAGAGTATTTTCGAGCTCGAACTCGACTCGAAGATACTCGAGTAGCTCGAACTCGAGCATGATTCGTTTACATCGAGTCGATTTCGAGTAGTTTATGAGTCAATCATGAGAAGCTCGCGAGTTGTATAATCTCCTTTACACCCCTAATACCAATAGAGTGATATCTAAGTGTATACGTGTGTGACCCTCATAGGCTCACGTATTCTCAGCCGTATAAATATTCATATGACATGAGCATATCCCAACAAAAACAACAAGAACAAGAACAAGAACAAGAACACGAACAAGAACAATAACAAGAACAGTAAAATATGAAAATTAGATTATTAATATGTTTTTTTATCCCCTATATTTTAATTTCCTTACTGTTTTTTTACTTTTTGTATTGTTTTTAAAATTTCATATTGTATTGTTATTTGAATACATCAAAACTAATTTTCGTTTGAAAATAATAATTAATGGCGAGTCTCAAAAAGTAAAAACTGGCATGCTATTATAGAAGGAGTGTGTGAGTTAGTTGTGTTTCAGTCTAATGTGACGTTAAGGTGGTAAACTAACACGTGCCAGTTCGTGTTACCATACATAATGCTCTAACCTTTAAAATGTCGGCTAGTTTTAATTTCAACTTTACTTAGTTAAGTGAAAAATCATCGATCTCTATAATATTTTGAAAACTTACATATATTTAACAAGTAAACCATGTAATTTAAACTTATTTAAAAAATATTATTATAATTATTATAATTATTATTAATACTATTATTGTTATTCAATTAATCGTAACGTTTATTTTTTAAATTGCGCATTATAAATGTAAGTTACAATACGTGTTGTTGACGGTATGCACGAGATTAATTATAACATATATAAATATTTATTTATATTCATTAAATTTGACTTATGTTATAGGGTACTCGTGCGTTACGGTGGCAGCTACCGTGTGATTAACCGAAGAATAACAAAAAAAAGAATGATACCGCTCAGGCCATGTTCACCCGTTTTTATCGGTCCTCTCTATTCTTTTGGACTGCTTTTATTGGCTAGCCGAACCGTTGGTGATTTCGATTCCCGGGTAACCCCATTGGTCTGGTCTAATTCTCATATAAATTGTATAAAACCTTATGTGTATTATTAATTTATATAATAAGTATAAAAACAATTATTTTTCAATATAAGGATGTTTTAAAAATAACATTAATTAACGTGTTTAATTAATTTAGAAGGAAATGCATATATGCTCCATGTAGTTTTCTCAGATTGCATGTTTAGTTTTCACATTTTTGAAAGAACAGGCGGCCTCCATGTGAAGAAACTTTCGTTGCACTCTTAGTCCCTGACCAAACTTAAATGACTAATTTGCCCTCGTCTTCTTCACCTTTTAATTTCCCTTTGAATTTTTATTTATTTTTATTAAAAAAATCATCCATCTTTTTTATTAAAAAAGCAGGGAGAGTTATCAAGAATGATAAAGTCTCATTTAGGCATTTCTAAGTATTAA
>BQNB010008492.1:37965-56646 GCA_026074375.1 Tanacetum coccineum
ATCTTTTCCTAGAATATCTCATACATATCTCATAAACAGTACTAACTATTTTCTAACTAACGGTACTAACTAATTCAACAGTACTTATATTTTGTACCGTTGGTACTAACTATAACTAACAGTACTAACTATTTATACTGTCGATACTAACTTACTAAAACATAAATCCTAACACTATCTTCTGAACAAGCTCTGGATCTGGAAAGAGTTTTTTTGAAAGAGGAAATCAAGCAAGTGGTTTGGGACTGCGGCTTAGATAAATCGCCAGGCCCTGATGGTTTCATTTTTGGTTTTTTTTGGTTTTTACCGCAAGTTTTGGAGTTTATTAGAAGATGATGTTGTCGAAGCTGTGTACTACTTTTTTAATAACAGCTTCTGTCTCAAAGGTATTAATTCGTCTTTCATTGCTTTGATTCTAAAATCTCAAGGTGCCAATATGGTGAAAGACTTTAGGCCTATAAGCCTTATTGGTAGCATTTATAAAATTATTGCCAAGCTGCTTGCTAATCGCTTAGTGACTATTTTGGACGGCCTTGTGAATGAAGTTCAATCTGCCTTTATTGCTAATCGCCAAATTTTAGATGGTCCATTTATTCTAAACGAGTTAATTAATTGGTGCAAAGCGAAGAAGAAACAATCTATGATTTTTAAGGTTGACTTTGAGAAGGCGTTTGATTCTGTTCGTTGGGATTTTTTAGATGATGTCTTAAAGAAATTTGGATTTGGCTCTCGTTGGCGTGATTGGATTCAAAATTGTTTAAATTCTTCAAGGGGTTCGATTCTTGTTAATGGAAGCCCAACTTCAGAGTTTTAATTCTCAAAAGGTCTTAAACAGGGAGACCCTTTATCGCCGTTCTTATTCATATTAGTCATGGAAAGCCTTAATTTATCCTTCCAAAATGTAGTTAACGCGGGTCTATTCAAGGGTGTTGTTTTAGATAGTTCCTTGCAGATTTCTCATCTTTTCTATGCCGACGATGTGGTCTTTATAGGGCAATGGTGCGACTCGAATTTATCTACCATTATGCGTGTTCTAGACTGCTTTTTTCGTGCTTCAGGTTTAATAATTAATCTTCAAAAGAGTAGTATTATGGGCATTGCTGTCGAAATCAACAAGGTAGATATTGCTGCAAATACCCTTGGCTGTAGGATTTTGAATACTCCGTTTTCTTACCTGGGAGTCAATATTGGTGTTATGACACGTATTAATTCTTGGGATGTCGTCATTAATAAAATTCTTTGTCGGCTCTCTAAGTGGAAGATGAAGGTTTTATCCATTGGGGGTAGATTAACGCTTCTGAAGTCTGTTCTGGGATCGACTCCTATATACTATATGTCGATGTTTAAAGCTCCTATTCAGGTGATTAATAAGCTTGAATCTATTCGTAGTCATTTCTTTAATGGTGTGGATTATAAAGTTCGGAAAATGACGTTTGTGAATTGGAAAAACGTTCTTGCGTCTAAGGAGAAGGGTGGTCTTGGAGTTTCTAGCTTTTATGCGCTTAACCGTGCTCTAATCTTTAAGTGGGTTTGGAGATTTCGCACTCGACCTAATTCGCTTTGGTATAGGGCTATCATGGCTATTCACGGGCAGGATGGTAAACTAGGTAATCCTAATAAATCTAGTTTTTCCTCAAATTGGATTGATATAATTCGTGCTATTCACCTTTTAAATAATAAGGGTATTGATCTTCTTAGTTTTGTTAACAAAAAGATTGGAAATGGGGTTCATACTCATTTCTAGGAGGAGTCTTAGAAGGGAGACGCAACCTTCAAGACTTTATATCCTAGAATTTATGCTCTTGAATCGGTTAAAGATATTTCCGTGGCGGAGAAAATGGCGCATCCTTCTTTTTCTTCTTCTTTCAGACGCGAACCAAGATTTGGTTTGGAGCTTTCTCAAATGGCTTCGTTGCAATCTCATTTGGAAGGTTTTATTCTTCCAAATATGCTTGACAAATGGGTGTGGTCGCTTTCAGGAGATGGGGAGTTTTCTGTTTCTTCGGCTAGAATTCTCATTGATGATAAAACTCTCGGGATGGTTGGCTCCAAAACTCAATGGTGTAAGTTTGTTCCGTTAAAGGTTAATATTCATTCTTGGAGAGTTAAGCTTAACAACCTTCCAACGCGTCTAAATCTTTCTCGAAGAGGTATGGAATTGCATTCTATTTTTTGTCCTTCTTGTAATTCGGCGGTAGAATCTACGAACCACATTTTCTTTACGTGTTCCATGATGAAAGATCTGTATAAGGCTGTTAGCCTCAAATATTAAGTCGAACAAGGAAGTTCGTTCATTAAGAATATTATGCTTCAATCACAATCTCTTCTCGGTTGGTCAATTTTGTGATGCGGATTTGGAGGTTGCTTTCCGGAAATCTACATGTTTCGTTAGAGATCTTTAGGGAAACGATTTACTCGCCGGTAATCGTGGATGTGATCTCTATACAATTTCTCTTGAAGAAACAAATTCATCAACTCCAATCTGTCTTATGGCAAAAGCCTCACCAACTCAAGCATGGTTCATCAACTTGCTTTCAAAGAAGGATGTCGTGATTGGTTTACCAAAGTTGAAATACGTCAAGGATCAACTATGTTCCTCTTGTGAAGTGAGTAAAGCAAAAAAGAAGTTCATTCAAGACAAAGTCTGTTCCAAGTTCAAAAGGACGGTTAAATTTGCTTAATATGGACTTGTGTGGTCCAATGCGGGTTGCTAGCATAAATGGGAAGAAATATATTCTGGTAATTATAGACGACTACTCCAGATACACTCTACGATCCAAGGATGAAACACCAAAAGTTTTAAAAGTTTTTCTCACAATGATCCAAAGAAATCTTTAAGCACTAGTAATTTCTATTCGAACTGACAAAGGCACTGAGTTCTTAAACAAGACACTTAATGAATTATTTAAATAAAAATGAATTGAACATCAAACTTCTACTCCTCGAACACTTGAACAAAACGGCGTTGTCGAAAGATGAAACCACACTCTGGTTGAGGCTGCTCGGACGATGCTTTCAGCTTTTAAACTTCCTTTATTCTTTTGGGCTGAAGCATTTACAACCGCATGCTATACTCAAAACAGATATATCATCATCCCGACACATGAGAAAACGGCATATCACATCATCAATGACAAGAAACCTTCAATTAAACACCTTCACATTTTTTTTGTACTTGTTACCTAACCAGAGATGGTGAAAATCTAGATAAGGTGAAAAAAAAGGGATCCGTGCATTCTGGTGGGATACTCAACTCAGTCGAAGGGATATCGTATCTACAACAAGTGAACAAGATTGATAGTTGAATCCATACATCTCAGATTTGATGAGATCAAAGAGATGTCAGAGATGTATGTTGCTAATGACACTTTAGGCCTCGTTTCCCAACGACAAAAGGCGCCAAATTATGACAACTCTAACCCCGTCTCCCAAATACAAAATGTTTCTCCTTCAGCAGATACAATAGTTCCATCACAACAAGAGTTAGATCTACTGTTCGGTCCTTTGTACGATGAATTTTTCAATTTAGGTACTTCTCGTGTCAACAAGTCTTCTTCTCCCACCGACAATTCTGCTCAACAAGACACACAACCTTCAACGAATATTCACCCTACAACAGAACCATCAACTCCTACAAATGTTCATGCTGAGGAAAACAACGATAATCAAGCAGAAGATACACAAGTTCAACAAGATGAATTTACCAATCCTTTCTGTACACCGGTACAAGAAGTTGCTGAGTCTTCCTCACGCAATATTGGTAATTCAAATTTGCATACCTTCAATCAACCACAAGATTCTGAATACCGATGGACAAAAGATCACCCGTTAACTCAAGTTCGTGGAAATCCATCCAAGCCAGTACAAACAAGACGACAACTTGCAACCGATCCTGAAATGTGTATGTTCGCACTCACCGTGAGTACTGCTGAACCGAAAAACATTAAGGAGGCAATGGATGATTCTGCATGGATAGAAGCAATGCAGGAAGAGCTTCATCAGTTTGACAGACTCCAAGTCTGGGAACTCGTTGACAAACCCTTTGGCAAGAACGTAATCAAGCTAAAGTGGTTATGGAAGAACAAAAAGGATGAAGACCAAACTGTAATTCGCAATAAAGCACGACTTGTAGCTAAGGGTTATGCTCAGGAAGAGGGTATTGATTTTGAAGAATCATTTGCTCCAGTTGCTCGTTTGGAAGCTGTTCGGATTTTCGTCGCATATGCTGCACACAAGTCTTTTCTAATTTATCAGATGGACGTGAAAACGACATTTCTTAATGGTCCACTGAAGGAGGAGGTTTATGTTGCACAACCAGACGGGTTCGTTGATCCTGATCATCCAGACAAAGTTTACCGCAGTTTAGGAACCTCCATGTTATGGATCCTACTAAGGAAAGCTCTATAAGGATTGAAAATCTTCCGAGAGCCTGGTATGATGAACTTTTCAAATTCCTGATATCCAAAGATTTACTAAAGGTACCATTAGACCCAACTCTATTCTTGATAAAAATGTGGAGGACATTCTACTTGTTAAATTTACGTCGAGCGACATAATTTTATGGGTCAACAAACCCTAATAATTTACAAACGATTGAAAAATTAATGCATATTAGATTTGAGATTTTTGTTAATAGGGGAAATGAATTCTTTTTAGACTTCAGATCCACCAATCCCCACGCGTTAACTTCATCTAATCAGGCCAAGTACTGCTTTAAAAATACTTAAAAAAAACATCATATTAAAAAGACAAAGCATTGGTACACCAATGGCTACGAAACCCTAAATTAGATGCAGACTTGATGGGATACACTCAACAGACCAAAATGACTACCATAGTAAAATTGGGTCACTTCATGTATCTGACATCTAGTAGACCAGATATAGTGCAAGCAGTATGTTATTGTGCAAGATATCAAGCAAGACCGACTGAAAAATACCTCAAAGAGGTTAAAAGGATCTTTTGATACTTAAAGGGTTACCATTAACAAGGACTCTGGTATCCAACAGGATTTGGCTTTGAACTAAAAGCATTTTCATAAAGCCGACCAAGGCTGGATGCATTGATACTCGCAAAAGCACTTTTGTAGGAATACAGTTCCTAGGTGAGTCAGCTGGATGCCAAAGAAGCAGGACTGTACTGCAATGTCATCATTAGAGGCTGAGTACGTGCGTTAACTACAGTTTGCTTAAGTAATGTGATAGGACATAGCTTAAAGGATTAATGGCTTACTATAACAAAATAACCATTAGTATTAGCGACCCTCATATTCAGCCATAGCAAAGTCTCAAACAACCCCGTTCATCCCTCCCGTACCAGCACATAGTCCATAACGATCATCATTTCATCAAGGAACATGTTGATGAAAACGGTATAATTGAATTGTACTTTTTCAGAACTGAATACCAATTAGCTGATATGTTTACTAAAGCCTTACCCGAAGATAGGTTTCAGTATCTTGTCAGACGAATTGGTATGAGATGTTTGACTCCAGCAGAACTGGAGGTTCTGACAAATGAATCTGCTTGATATTCCATCAAACATCAACATGTACATATTTTTGAAAAAAGAAAAATACAAAAATATAAAATTTCAAAAAGAAAATACAAAATCAAAAAATCAGAAAATGTTTCACAAAAAGAATCTTCTCGACATGTCTCTTGGAATCGATAACATTTACGTACCTAGAAATGTTGATTAACATCGACACGGGCGTGTAAATGAAGTTCGAACAGGAGTTTCAAATGCTTTCAAAACATGTCATTTCTATTTTTCTTTATGACTTGTAATCACTCTCAGATTGCAACTCGGACCCAAACGACAAAGGAGAGTGTACGCATAAGTGCACTTATCCTTAGCGTTAGAAGAGAAGTCTTCTAACATTTGGTTTTTCAAAAAGTTGAACATAATTTTTCAAGAATTTCTCACTGACGATTCATAATCTTTCAAAATTGTGTGTTCAACACTCCATCCCTCATAAAGTTTTACAAGACAATTCTTCTACATTTGGTGTCATTTTCAAAATGAGTCAATGTTTGAGGGGGAGTTTTTCGAAAAACAAAGTTTTAATGATTTTGGATACATCATCTCACGACAATTCTTATGTATTCAAAACATTATCAAAAATCTCTTAATAACAACTCAGTAATAATGATGACTACTCAATAAAATGTATGTTATAAGATGATTAAGTGGTTGAGCACAATTTTTCAAGAATTCTTCAATGACAATTCATAATCTTTCAAAATTGTGTGCTCAACAATGCTAACCCTTAATTTTATATTAATTTTACAACTTCGTATCATTTTTTGGTGCCAAACATATGTAAAATTGAGGGGGAGCAAGTTAATGTTCCATATAATTCATGCTGAAAAAGTTTTCTCCACAGGATTTTCATGATAAATTTTAATCACATGGTATTTCAAAGACTAAATGAATTAGCATTTAAAATAAGGGGAGAAACGTAATTAAAATATGATCTTGAAAATAATAAGTGATCTAAACGACTCAAAGTGCTGTTTATACTCTTCAGAAAAGGTTTTATGGTTACGATCTCATACCCAACAACATCTTAATTCACGACGATTCTGAAGTCATAAGGTGGTTAGGTTAGGTACTAGTCCTATGATCCAACCAGAACCGGAGGGATCTACCCAAGGACACTCCATAGTTAGAAATAGCAGTCCTTAGGTATGATTGGAGATGAATGAGTATAAGGGAATAATGCCGACTAAGATTGAGCTAACACTGGAACAATCACAACAAGGTGTTAGTAATGACGTCTTGGTAAGCATTGAAGAGGTTGGAGAATTAAAAAGAAATGTATGGATAAAGGGTGTAAAGAAAGAAGCCCTCCACACAACTTTAGGCAGAAACCGGGTCAATACATAATCTATCATTTTTCACGAAGATGAATTCTGATATTAAAGAATAGCATCATGGACCCAGTGATGCAATGCACAACCCTTCCCAGCCATTCAAGTTTCTCTTAAAAGATACTTGTCTTATTTGTCACGGAGATACACACGACTTCTATTGACTTTCTCACTCCGGGTTAGTTGATATTGAATAGGTGGCAGGCTGCTTTAGCCTCTGAGTACTAAAACCAAAACGCACTAATCGAGTCTAGAGCCAAGAGATCAATAAAATAAATCTCATTAGGACACATTCCATGACAAACACTTGTTGAACACCAATAAGTTCACAAGCTGTTAACAAGAGTCCTACGCATTATCCTTGTGATTTTACCAGAACATCCGAGTGATACTTAAGTATTCACCGTGAAGATGGAAATCCTGCTTGAGCCATCATCAAACAAGCTCTTGGTAGGTTTGCGAGATTCAATATGAATTAAACTTGTGTCAACTGGAAAGAATGTGAATCAAACTTGTTCCAGTAAATGAATTGACGGTTTAATCAGAAAGATAGTAACTATCTGATTCACTTTTACCGTGTTGTCTGCTTTGAGACGCTCCGGTAAGGAGAACGGCTAGTGCAGCTGCGAAACCCTGTCAAGAAGATTCATTTAAATTCTATCTAATCACAGACAGTATTTATACTGATTAACGGGGAACCGTGGTTATTGCAACCTTATTCGATGAAGTGACAAAGACACTATCGTCCATATCTGTCGATTATCTCTAACGTAAACTTGAAGGTTATATGGTGGTGGCGGTATCCTATTCGAGCTAAAGTCGGATTCATTACCACATGCTCATGCTCAAACTACAAAGACATACTATAAGCATCAAGATTCAAGAATCAAGAAAGCTCAAGATTCAAAGACAAAGACTTTCGCAAACTCTGATATTAAAGATAACTCCTTAGAAACCAAGATTCAGGGGAGATTATTAGCAGGCTTTCAAGATGATGCAAAGTATGAGTATGTTGGTCAAGACACAAGATCGCAAGGTGACAAAGACGATCAAGACTGAAGGATAAAGATTTAAAGATCTTGGACGTAAAGACGAAGTCGAAAGACAATGACAAATTATAAAGATCAAAGATCACATAGCATGAAGGAACAAGCCTACAACGTAGACAGAGACAAAGATCACAAGAGCTTAACGACAAAAGCAATCTCATTGATCTCACGAAGGAGTGTCACAATGAACTCACTTTGGGGGAGATTGTTAGCCTCAAATATTAAGTCGAACAAGGAAGTTCGTTCATTAAGAACATTAGGTCTCGGTCATTCAATTATGTAACGTTGTAATAGGCTAGAACGGGTAAACGAGATCGTTTATGTAAGCTAATCGGTCACGTGTATCGGGCGTAAGCCCAAGTAATTCCGAGCTTGGCCCTTAGAAATACCATAGGCATGTAAGCCTCATGGTTTAACTATAAATACCCCTCTTCAAGGATGGAGAGGGTGTTGGTTCTCTTTGTAATTTTCACATACTAGTAATCAACCATTATATTTTCTCTCTTTTGTTTCTCTCTCTAAATTTCTTCCTTCTTCCTTCTATTTTTCTTCTTTATTCTTACAAAGGCTATTGCCAGATGGTGGGACGTTAATTTGTTGGATTTATCCTCTTATGAAGATTGGTGGTCGTGGCTCTCTAGTCTTCGGCTTTCGCCTAAGCTTAAGATGGTTCTGCAAGGTGTTTTTTACATCACTTGGTGGTCAGTTTGGAAGTACCGGAATCAAACCATCTTTGGTCCTAATAACATGGCAAAAGCTCGATTATTTGATGATATTGTTGCTCTTTCGTTTACATGGTGTAGATCTAGAAGTAAGTCTTGTTTTAGTTGGATAGATTGGTTAAAAAACCCTTCGCTTATCTTCTTGTAATTTCTTCTTCCTAGCGCCTTGCTAGTTTTTTAATGAATCGGCTGTTCAAAAAAAAAATTTGTACTTTAAATAGTTTAGATATCAATTTAAACTACTCAAACTATAACATTAATAACAAAATTAAATCATACATTTACTAGTTAAAATTAAATGAATTATTATAGGAAAAGTGTATCTTTTTGAAACAATTTATGTGCATTGATCTATTTGGCAAAAGTAATCTCTTTCCTGATATTACAAAAACATTTACATTTTCTCGAAATATGTGTTTGAAAATCGGCTTCGGAATTGTCGCGTGTTGATTTCAAACTTGAGACTTCGATTAAAAGAATCATAAAATTAGCTAATGACATTTTTAAGATAAACCCCCTTTTAAAATATGTTACTCTATCGGTTGATTTTTGTTTTTCATCAAAAGCAATCTTATCTCACCGGCCCACCGATCAAGTTACATCGATCACATCACAATACATTTCATATGCCACGACCGAAATGGCTCACAACGAAATGCCACGATCTATGTTTGCTTATCTTTTTAAGAATTAAAAAAGATAACCAAATATAGATCGCGACTAAGTGATAAAAGGAGACTAACCTTTTTTTTCCTTTTGCATTATCATGAGAAACAACTAACACAATATGTCCATGTTATTTAAAAGTGAAAGCATTAAACATATCAAGATCTTGTAACGTATGTAACACAAATCTTATAACATTGTATCCATATGATATGCAATTAAGCGCAATGAGTTACATTTCTGTTGAAGCTTTTATGCATGAAAAATCATAAGTTAAGAAGAGAACAAGATGAAAGCAAAGAGTATATGTGTTTAGAAAAAGTTAAATTTTGAGTTACGTCTTTTTACATTATTGATCGCACTTATTCAAACTTTGCGCTATTATATAATCAACGTGTCATGCTTCGAGTCCTTTCTTGGCCAGGAGTGAATTACATTCTTTTATGTGTTTGATCATCTTGATTCAAACTTAAATTAGTCATCGAGCCGAAACATATTATCAGACAAAATCAAGAAAACATAACATTCTTAAATAGCGTCTAACATTCTAACCCATAAATCTGGGATATGCACCATAACACTAATTAGTAAAAAGGTATTTCATCCATTTTAAAATTATCGTCTAAGAGACAATAATCACACAATTTAATAAAAGTGAGATTATTATATTTTTTCAACTACTCAAATAAAATAATCATCTAGTGAAGTATCTTTTCATTAGTTAAAATAATTGTTGTTAAGATCTCAATCCTGGTCTTAACCATATGATCTTAAGATCTAATCTGATTCGAATTTACTTTTGTCGAACCTCAAACTAAAAATATACAAATTTATAGATTATGTTTTGTACAATTAAAAAACAACATGTTAATCTTCATAAACATTTAATAAACATAGTTTTTGACAACATTTTATGAAAGATTCATATAATTTCGTGTTTATGATATATACTAATTTGTAAGTTTATATAGTATTGCAAAAACTATTAAGAAAATGACATTATAGTATAATCTTAAGATCCCGATCTGATCTTGCAAAACAATCATGGGTAGGATTCTGATCTTTAGAACCTTGGTTAAAATGAAAAAAAAAATGAAAAATTATTTTAAGACATAAAAAAAAGGGTAACTATAATTTTGATAAGGAAGAAATAGTAGTTTATTTATTTGCAATGCTCGTTACAATCTTCATGAATTTCCCAACCTGTTCCGTCTTTCATACAACACCAACAATTGTGCGAAAAACACTTCGGCATGCAATTTCCAAGAGTGATCTTCTCGTCTGTAAAAGTAAAACTCTTATCAACAAAGCTCATTTCCTGACCTTGATATTTTGAGCCAGCAGGACAATGAGTGCAACAATGTTCACAAACGTTGGCAGCACCTGATACATATATAAAACAAATATCATGCACACAAGAGTAAATAAACTTCAGTACTAAACATAATGTGCAATCATCATTTACAAAGCTATCACACATAAAACTAAATAAAACGAAATACCAACATTTGTGAAACACAACCGCTGAAAAGATCAAAATAACAAAGATGACATGACGCGTAAAAACTATAGCCATTGAGACTAGAGATGAGAAATTTATTTCTCGACGAAACAAACCTTAAATTCTATATAATTTTTTCAACACTCAGGTCCTATCTTTATAACAATGCCAAGGGAACCTCATTTAACATTAATTGCAATTGGTATTAATATTAATGTGCATTATCTTTATATCAATGCCAAATGAACCTCATTTAGTATTAATTGCAATTGGTATTAATATTAGGGTGCATTATCTTTATATCAATGTCAAGTGAACCTCATTTAGCATTAATTGCAATTGGTATTAATATTAAGGTGCATTATCTTTATATCCAATGCCCAAGTTAACAATTTTTTTAGCATTAATTGCAAATTGTTTTATATTAAGGTGCATTATCTTTATATCAATGCCAAGTGAACCTCATTTAGTATTAATTGCAATTGGTATTAATATTAGGGTGCATTATCTTTATATCAATGCCAAGTGAACCTCATTTAGTATTAATTGCAATTGGTATTAATATTAGGATGCATTATCTTTATATCAATGTCAAGTGAACCTCATTTAGCATTAATTGCAATTGGTATTAATATTAGGGTGCATTATCTTTATATCAATGCCAAATGAACCTAATTTAGAGGTATATAATGCAACTTGGTATTTAGTATAGGGACGGCATTATAAGTTTTTATCAATGCAAGGAACCTCATTTAGTATATAAATTGCAATTTGTATTAACTATTAGAAGGTAGAGCATGTATCGCTTTATTTCTCAATCCAAATGAACTCATTAGCAGTAATTGCAATTGGTTTTAATTGTAGGCGTGCGCTATATTATATATCAATTCAACAGTTGAACCCTCATTTAGTATTAATGCAATTGGGTATTAATATTAGGCGTTGCACCTATCTTTATATCACTGCAAAGTGAACCTTATTTAGCATTAATTGCAATTGATATTAATATTAAGATGCATTATCTTTATATCAATGCCAAATGAACCTCATTTAGTATTAATTGCAATTGGTATTAATATTAGGGTGCATTATCTTTATATCAATGCCAAGTGAACCTCATTTAGCATTAATTGCAATTGGTATTAATATTAGGGTGCATTATCTTTATATCAATGCCAAGTGAACCTCATTTAGCATTAATTGCAATTGGTATTAATATTAGGCTGGACGGTATGGTGGTGAGTTTGGCCAAACTCACCTAGGTGAGTTCAAAACTCACGTGTGAGTTCCATCCCGCCCTCTAAAGTCACTTTGCCATCTTAGCTTTTGCTAGGCGAGTTTCGGCTTATTTTGTGTCAATTAGGTGAGTTTCTCACCTAGGTGAGTTTTAAAACTGGTGGGGCCTCCTCTTTTGATTTAATTTATTTTAATTAGTTGTGAGTGTGAGTGTGTGTGGGTGTTTAGTGGGTATATTTTATATAAAGTGGGTATTTTAATAAAAAGTGAGTTTTATTTGTAAGGTGAGTTCTTATTACGGCTGAAAGGTGAGTTTTATTTGGAAAGAGAAAACTGATGTGACGCTGATGTGTGAGGTGACTTTGTCACCACCATAGCATCTAGCCTTAGAGCATCCACTATGTTGTTTCAAAAATAGGTCTAAAAATTTATGAAGAGGTCTAAGAATTTTTTTATCACAGTGAGGAATCATTTCAGGTCTAGGTGGCATGAAAAGATCTATGATTTTGAAAAGGTCCAAGAAGTTATGTAACATAATAGTATTTAATATATGTTTGAACAATTTATAAACCTCAAAAGCTTTATCCATAGTGAGAATAAGTTCATAATTTATAAATTAACTACAGAATGATTTGATCTCTATTGATAAAGACTTGGAAAGGGGAAACGTTTCTGATGACATCCTTCTCAATCGGATGGATCTAAACCGACGGCTGCAAGATATTAAACTTTTGGAGGTTAAGGATCTGGTTCAAAAATCTAAAATCAAATGGGCTATCGAAGGAGATGAGAATTCTAAATTCTTTCATGGTATTATTAATAAGAAAAGGTCTCAGTTGTCGATTCGTGGTGTTTTCGTTGAGGGCACTTGGTGTACTGATCCGAGTATTGTGAAGGAGGCATTTAAGAATCACTTTGAAGTTCGATTTCAGCAACCGTGTCATGATCGTCTCAAACTTAATGCTCCTTTTCATAATCGGTTATCTTCGGATCAGGTGGATGAGCTGGATAGGGCAGTATCGAGGGACGAAATTCGTAGGGCTGTTTGGAACTGTGGCGAGAATAAGTCTCCTGGCCCCGATGGTTATACGTTTGAATTTTTTAGAAAGTATTGGAGTCTTGTCGGAGCGGATTTTTGCGATGCGGTCGACTATTTTTTTAAGTCTGGTACGTTTCCAAGGGGGTGTAACTCGTCTTTCATCGCCTTAATTCCTAAAGTTAATGATGCTAAGTTCGTTAATGATTTTCGGCCTATCAGTTTGATTGGATGCGTTTATAAGGTGATCACGAAAGTCTTAGCTAATCGTTTGGCTACTGTTATATCCGATTTAGTTTCCGAGACTCAATCGGCCTTTGTTGCTAATAGACAAATATTGGACGGTCCTTTTATCTTAAATGAGATGTTAAACTGGTGTAAGAGAAAAAAGAAGCAAGCTATGTTTTTTAAGGTTGATTTTGCTAAGGCGTATGATTCGGTTCGGTGGGATTATCTCTTGGATATTCTTCATGCGTTTGGGTTTGGGCCGAATTGGTGTAGGTGGATCCGTGGTACTTTTACTTCCTCCATGGCTTCCATATTGGTTAATGGTAGCCCAACGTCCGAGTTCCCTTTTTGTTGTGGGTTGAAACAAGGTGATCCGTTGGCCCCTTATCTTTTCATTCTTATTATGGAGTCGTTACATATCTCTTTCTCCCGTGTTGTTGATGATGGGCTGTTTAAAGGTTTTCAATTGCATGGCTCGGTTAATATTTCTCATCTTTTTTATGCTGACGATGCCATGTTCATTGGAGAGTGGTCCGAACAGAACTTACATAATATTGTTAAAGTTCTTAATTGCTTCCATCTTGCGTCGGGTCTTAAGATCAACATTGCTAAGAGCCAAGTCTTGGGTGTCGGGGTTTCTCAGAATGTTGTTGTGCAGGCGGCGAATAGGATCGGGTGTGCTGTTTTGAACACTCCTTTTCGTTATCTTGGTGTGACGGTTGGGGAGTGTATGTCTCGGAAGTCGGCTTGGGTTGGCTTGGTGAACAAACTCCAAGCCCGGTTATCTAAATGGAAGGTTAAAACCCTTTCCATAGGCGGCAGATTGACCCTTCTTAAATCCGTTCTTGGGGCCTCTCCAATTTATTATATGTCAATCTTTAAGGTTCCAAAAGGCGTGTTGAAGACTATGGAATCTATCCGTAGTAAGTTCTTCAACGGTGTTGATTCTTCGGATAGAAAGATTTCGTGGGTAGCTTGGGACAATGTCTTAGCGTCCAAACTGAACGGTGGTCTTGGTGTCTCAAGTTTCTTCGCGTTGAATCGTGCTCTTTTGTTGAAGTGGGTGTGGCGCTTCATTTCTGGCGATGGCTCTTTATGGTGTAAAGTTATTCAAGCGATTTATGGCTCAAAGTTTGATCTTCATGTGACCGATCAACCCTCGATTTGGTGCTCTATTTTACGTGAAGTAAAATCTTTGAAAGATTCTGGTTTTGATTTTTCTTCGCATTGTAAGAAGCGGATTGGGGACGGGTCTTGTACTAGTTTTTGGTATGATATATGGTTAGCTGATGCCCCTCTTTGTGTTCAGTTTCCCCGTTTGTTTGCTCTCGAATTGGATAAGGAGATTGTGGTGGCTAATAAAATGGGAGCTTCTTCGGTCTCAGCTTCTTTTCGCCGGGACGTGCGTGATGGAGCTGAGCGGCAGCAGTGGGATGACCTTTCTTCAATTATGAACTCGGTTGTCCTCTCGTCTTCCAAAGATAGGTGGACTTGTGATTTGTCGGGAGATGGAGAGTTCAAGGTTAAAGTCATCAGAAACTTTATTGATGACTTGTTTCTCCCTTCGTCGGATGTTGCAACGAGATGGGTAAAATTCATTCCCATTAAAGTTAATGTTTTTTCTTGGCGTGCTCGTCGTGATAGGTTACCTACTAGAGTCAATCTTAGCCGTAGAGGTGTTTTGTTGGATTCCCATCTGTGTCCTCTTTGTAATGCTGCTATGGAGGATGTTCAGCATGTTTTCTTTCGATGTGACGTGGCTCGGGTTGTTCTTCGTAAAATTTGTCGTTGGTGGGATTTGGATTGGCAGGAGATTTGTTCTTTCTCGGATTGGGATGCTTGGTTCTTATCCTTTCGACTTTCTTCCCGTCTCAAGTCTATTTTAGAAGGTGTTTTTTATGTTGCTTGGTGGCGGATTTGGAGGCTTCGAAATCAGTTGGTCTTTGACGCTTCGCCTCCTAATCGTTCGACGATTTTTGATGACATTGTTTCTTGGTCCTTTTTATGGTGTTCTAGTAGATGTAATAGGGTTTTTTCTTGGGAGTATTGGTTAAAAAACCCCTATCTTATTTCTTTGTAATGTCTTTCTAGCTCCTTGCTAGTTTTTTTTAATAAAGTTGCCGTTCAAAAAAAAAAGATGTGTAGACTAATGCCAAATAAACTTGAAATTAAGGTTTTGTATGTTTTATAATAGAGTAGAAGCCTTTAAAAAATGATTCTTATATTTGTTTTCTTTCTTTTGTTTATGGTTTTGTGAAACACCACTCACAACAAATATTCCACCGAATGAATAATAGTTTAACTTACAACAGTTGCATGATAACACAACTATTAATATTTCAGCATGAGAGTAAACTAGGAATTTATCTAAATTATCTATATATAAACACGGCATGCAATAGCTAAACTTTGTACATAAAGATGACCATATCTATGCAAAAATTATATGAGAACCTTTATACGTACGTCAAACACAATTATAAACCATAATTAAGACAACAAACAAAAATAACCTGTTTGTTTTACGATACGTAAAAATACATTATTGAAAATCTTAAAAAAACCCCGTGCGTGCACGGGCATTATAACTAGTATCCCTCTAAGTAAAAACAAAACCCAAGTCAACTTTAACCCATTTCGCTGTTAGCAATAATTTTTTATTTGTTACAATTAACTCTTTTGATGTTAAACACAACCGAAAGCTACCCATTTGACCCCGTTGACTTCTAGCTAATTTTTTTATGAGGCCCATTTTTCTTTTTAACTAACAATTCATAAGTATGGCTCGAAACTACCACATCCACTAATGTTCTTAGTCTCATGTCTTTTAACATAACAATTAAATATCACAAGTCATGTCATATGGACCAATATTACTATAGGAACAAGGTTTTTAACTCGCGCTCCGCTGCGGAGCGCGGGGTTTGTTCGTTAAAGATGAAAATTTTAACGGTTCACTACTGCAACAAAGTTGTTAAAACCAATTACATTAATACATAACAAACAAACGGAGAAGGGGCTAAAACGCCCCTGGTTAAACATTGGTCTATGTAAATTACATTTACATCCAAGCTTCTCTTTTTGCAAGTATATTTGACACTAAATGATTACAAAGAAAAAAAAATAAAGAATTCAGACAAAAGTATTCTGGGCAAACCCCATTGTTCGACTTAAACCAACTATGCCAATTTTTGATTCTTGCACACTCTGCTTCAACAGCTCATTATGCCACCTGTAACTGTGTGTAGCTGCTGCTTTTTCATCAAACAAACCCACCAAAAGTAGTCTCATCTTCGTCTCCCATTTTCATTTGTGAATATTCATTTCTTTTTGTGAACCATTGATGAGGGGTTTTGAGAGCGGTGATGTGCTATTAGATCTGCGCTTGATGAGGTTGATAAATAAGATAAGAGACATAACCATTTCCGTGTTACAAATAGTGCTACATTAATAAAACCTGAATAAAGGAATCAAAACTTTCTTTTAGAAGAGTTTGCTGGTTTTCTTTTTCAGAAATGGATGATTAACATCAATATTAACACCAGTTCCCAGTTCTGTTATTTGTGTTTTGATTGCAAGTAATGTGTGGCTTATAAAAATTAAAATAAATTTTCCTCTGCAATAAACAAAGAACGATAAGAAACTGAGTTGTGTTACTTTAAGTAAAACACAACTACTAATATATAGACTCATCGTTCACATAGTGTCCTAACATTTTACCTCGGCTAGAGCGACTGTGATAGGGAAAATACTACCAATGTGTTATCCCAATATATTTAATCCATTACACAACAATAATCTTTACCAATATGCAAGAAAATAAGAAGAAATCTTAGAGAGAGAAAGTAGAGAGAGAAACAAAGATGGAATGTTAGATTAGAGAGAATGGTGAGTTACAAGTGAATGAAAATGTAACCAACACCCTTCACCAAGTGTGGTGAAGGGATATTTATACCCATGCCTTGCTAGGTGGCTTATGGGCTTGTAACTTGGGCCGGGCTTGGCATAACTTGGGCTTTGAGCCCGAAACACGGACAATATTAGATTACAATCCAAGCCCGTTGAACCCGACTAGCCTATTACAATACAAGACCTAGTTTGACTTTCTTAGACCGATAACATTCTTGTTTGACTTAATATAATTAAGGCTAACAATCTCCCCCAATGTTGAGGTCTCTTTCTTCAAACTCCTCTGTACCACCGATGACATCGAAGATATGACGTTTGACGTTTATGCTTTGCCTTGTTATGGTCTTGTCTTGTTTGTAATGGCTTTGTTCATCCATGCTTTGTGATCTTGATTTTGAGCCTTTATCTTTTGACTTTGAATTCTTGAGATCGTTATCTTGCATCATCTCCTTGACTTGAATCATCTTGATTTGACTTCCTTGATCAACTTGTGCTCTTGACCAACATGCTCATACTTGTTACATTCTTGTTTGACATATGTGATTATAAGTCTAACAATCTCCCCAATTGATGATTCTTTATTTGACTTTGAGGCTCTTTGATGGTGGGGAAGATTAGAATCAACTATCTTGACGTTGAATGATTGACTTTGAAAGCTTGAGTATGAGCATGTGGTTTATGAATCCGACTTCGCTGGAATGAGGCTGCAACACCGTCGTCTTATCCTGAAATAAAACAGTTAGCAATAAAAGATGAATTTGGCTTTGTCATTCATCTTGAGTTCGGTTGCATTAACCTCCGGTTTCCCGTTTTATAGTATAAATACTATACCTGTGATCAGGTAGATTCAAAGAATCTCCTTGACAGGGTTTCCAGCTCAAAGCGTAGGATCTTCTAACACAGATGTATTAGATTCACCATGCTTGCTAGTTCTCATTACCGGAACGTCTCAAAGCAGACAACACGGTAAGAGTGAATCAGATAGTTACTATCTTTCTGATTAAGTCGTCAATTCATTTACTGGACCAAAATTGATATCCAGTTATCACAAGCTTGATTCATATAGAATCTTGCAAGTCACCTACCAAGAGCTTGTTTGATGTTGGCTCAAGCAGGATTTCCATCTTCACTGTGAATACTTAAGTATCACTCGGATGTTCTGGCAAGATCTCAAGGATAATGCGTAGGACTCTGGTATGTGCTTAATTACACATACCTTTTACCTTTAAAAACGAGCTAAAATAACCAAAAATGGACTTAAAAGGCCAAATATACGCTTGTTTTGCTAATTGTATTGTGCAGGAACGGATTACTAAGAAAAGGACGAAAAATAAAGCCAAAATGACAAAACCGGACTCGGAATGGAAAAGACTGTGAAAGACAAAGCCAAATCGAAGCCGAAAAGTCAATCAAGTCAAAAAGTCAACAGAAAAGTCAACTGGTCAAAGTCAAAGTCAAC
>BQNB010008492.1:60522-81440 GCA_026074375.1 Tanacetum coccineum
AAGGTGCATTATCTTTATATCAATGCCAAGTGAACCTCATTTAGCATTAATTGCAATTGGTTTAGGCTCCATTATCTTTATATCAATGCCAAGTGAACCTCATTTAGCATTAATTGCAATTGGTATTAATATTATGGTGCATTATCTTTATATCACTGCCAAGTGAACCTCATTTAACATTAATTGCAATTGGTATTAATATTAGGGTGCATTATCTTTATATCAACTAGGTTTTCAACCCGCGCTTTGTTGCGGAGCGCGGGGTTAGAAAACGATTCTAATCATACATGAATGAAAGATAAACGAAGCATCACTTCTGACAAAATGAAAAACTCATCATAATACATGTTTTATTGAACTTAAGGACGAATTCGGAAGTTCATTCGCTTATTTTTTGTATCTTACTATAAATTGGTATATAATATATGTTCTTGCATGAACACCAGCAAGCATAAAGTTGTCATCTAGCCATCCATAAATGGACCTGATTCGCCAACAAAATGCTTCTGGTTCAAATGATCTTTCAGAGTCATCGTTATAGACACTTGCAACTAATGTGCCGCCTTCTACCACGCCACCTGGTTGCAAAAATATATAAGTCAGCCCTCATTTAAAGAGTTTTGAATTTTGAGTTTCTGGTCGAATCGTCTTGGCTACATATGGTTCTCATTTCCGTGGGAAATGTTTGATCAAGAATTGCCATTTTTATTTGCGGGCTTGCACCAAAGTACACATGTTGTGGTCAACTCTAGAAGATCTTAAGATTATAACAGTTCTTGAAGTCGCCGGCATTCGTTGTATCTCTGCTACCCCATTCTGACATGCCTCTTTGCTATACCCTTTTGGAAACAAAACATCTTCAAGCTCATGCAGTCGCCTATGTGATTATTTAATAAACCTTGAGCCGCCACTACAACAAACATAACTCATGTTAGTATAAAATGGAGCATACGGGATCTACAAAAATATTACGGTTTAAAACATGACACGATAAAAATGCTCATATTTGCTTTACAAACTACATAAATCCTAAGTTACAGAAAACCAAACGATAGTGGCTCTAAGCTACCAACATACTGTCATTTTCTTTAAATGCAACCCGTCACTTTCTTAATGTGCAATGCAGTTGACATCGGTTATAATAACGCAACATTAGGTGTCCATAATCTGGTAAAACGCACCCCTCATAAACACCACACTTGGCAAGCATTAATTTGATATATGGGTATAAACAATTAAATTTTCAGTTTTATTTTGAGCCTACTGTCCCACACATTATACTTTTGATGCAACTATTCACCTGCATGACTGAAAGGACTTTCGCTATCTCCTTTTGACGAAAATACTACTGACTCTTGATACCGCCACATTGGGACACAAAAGTTATGGTCTGCAAATAACAAACATTTTATCAAAGAACTTATCTGCATAACATTAAACGCAAATCATACAGTACCAAAATGATTCACAGCTTTTGTTTTACCCAATAAAACACGACAAAGAAATATGTGCATAAAAATATTAGGAATCCGTTATTGAGTAGAGCTAATGCATGCATTATGGAAAAAACTTCTTAGGCTTTACATACCTGGGTTGAACTTAGAATCAAATGCACCATCGATATCAGCAATTACAGGACCCCTAAAAAATCTGCCGCCTTTAGTGACATGGATAAGTTTCGACAACCAAACTGGCTTATTCATATGATTTAGGAAAATCATAATAATCAGGTACCTCTCAAGTCTTATGTGCGCTTCCATTCTTGCTGCAAAAACTAAAACATGTACTTTCGGGTTAGAAGAAGGGATATTCCTAGGTTACAAGGTCAATACCAAAGGAATAAAGGTATGTCCAGACAAAGTAGATGTTGTTTTAAGTCTTCCATCTCTGAAATGTTTGAAGGACGTACAAAAGCTGAATGGAAAGCTAGCAAGCTTGAACAGGTTCTTAGCTAATTCAGTTGAGAAATCATTACCGTTCTTCAAGACCTGAAAAAATGCATAAAGAAAAGTGACTTTCACTAGACCGAAGAAGCCAAGGCTGTATTTAAATAAATAAAACAGCTCATAGCATAACTTCCCACGCTTACCACACCGGGAGAAAAAGAAGAGCTCATTGTCAACCTGGCGGCAACAAAAGAAGCTGTAAGTGCAGTCTTAATAACTGAAAGGGAAGCTAAGAAAATGCCAATTTATTTTGTTAGCCGCGCCCTAAGAGTCTGAAAGAAAATTACATGTCAATGGAAAAATTGGTTTTGGCACTAGTGCACGCCAGCAAATGTCTAAAAAGATACTTCCAAGCACACCCAATTATAGTGGTCACGGACTAGCCTATAAAGCAAGTATTGTCAAGACCAGAGGTGGCAAGAAGGCTACAAAAATGGAGTATAGAGTTGGGAGAATATGCCATACACTATAGACCAATAGTATCTGTTAAGGGACAAATCCTAGCGGACTTCGCCATGGAGGTCAAAGAAGAACTTATGGAACCGTGGATTTTGTTTACAAACAGGTCATCCTGTGCGCACGGCTCCGGAGCAGGACTAATACTCACAAATCCAGAAGGAGCAGAGTTCACCTACGCTCTAAGGTTCAGGTTTAAGGCAATCAACAATAAGGTTGAATACAAAGCTTTGATTGCAGGATTAAGAATAGCGGAAGAAATGGGTGTAAAGAACCTCCAGGAAAATGTGGATTCTAGATTAATGGCTAACCAAGTCAATGACACCTACATAGCAAAGGAAGCATATATGATTTGATATTTGGAAAAAGTAAGGACACTCACCAACAGCTTCAGGATGTTCTCAATCAAACAAGTTCCTAGAAGTGAAAACAAAAAATTCGATGCACTGAGCAAAATAGCATCCACTAGCTTCACACACCTAAGCAAACAAGTGTTGGTTAAAGAACTCAAAGAGAAGTCTAATAACAAAAGTAATCATAACAAATGTTTCACTAACACTCGAAAATGAGATATTTTCTATTGATTTGTAGTTTTCAGGTGAAATGTAGGAAAGTGACAAGAAACAAGGGAAAAAAGACTTAAAGTGTAAATTCTAAAGAATGTTACCATGTAACACAAAAAATGGTTACACCGTAACATAAATTAAGCAAGTACGAAGATCAAGGAAGACTTTACGGCATAACACCATACCTAGTTACGCCGTAACCATATATTTAGAAGGAAATCTTGTCAAAGTTATAGTTACGGTGTAACACCTTATCCAGTTACGTCGTAACCAATAGAATCTACAAATATGGAATGAAGATCACGTACTTATGGACATTATTTGAAGGTTACAGCGTAACACCATATATGGTTACGCCGTAACAGCTGCTTAATTATGGAATGTCGTGTAAGATGGTTATGGCGTAACACCTTTATTGGTTGCGCCGTAACATGTTCGATACCTATAAATAGAGGCCTCATTCAAGCTATTCCGACATTACTTCCTCCACATCCAATTGGAGAGGCGACAAAGGCTTCCGACCTTCGAAGAATTCCACCTGGAGTCCAAGGCAGATCACACTTTACTTACTTTTTGTATTTAATCATTCAAATACAAATACTGTAACAATGATGAGTTTTTAATATATGATTTCTTCTATCTCTTACTGTGTTTCCATTACCTTGAGCGGCTAAACACTTAAAGTACTAGCCTAGTTATGTAATTACTTTTGTTATGATTGTTTCCTGTTAGACTACAGTTTCATTAGATATTCCTTGACTATCGTGTAACCCTGGGTTTTGGTACTATAGGTGGTTTGGACCTAGCTTGCCCCATTATTAGATTATCTAGTCAATATGGGATCCAATGGGTACTAGGGATGATCACTAACTCTTTACATGGTGTAGGAACTAACCGGTCACCGTACTTATCACTCAATACTTAAAAAATACAGGAACTCTTTCAGAGGGATTTAATAATCTTTATAGATTATTAGATATGTTTTGGGAATACTTAGGATTAATCACTACAACCTGGATAACCTACCTCCCAGATGATTTGTGACTGATTCAGAATCGCAGGGAGTATAGGATAGACTGCATATGCATATTCAAGTCTATTGACCTTAAAAACCTCTAATGAAACCATAGTTTAACATTGCACAAGAAAATGTTTTCATAATAGTAGTAATGAAGTAACTAGGTTAACACGTTTTATCTCTTGATATCTCCAACTCTTTTACTTTCAGTTATTTATTTTATTGTTAATTTTTCATTCCTTTGAATTCAAATCAAAAACCATTTTCAAAACGTGACATTTCAAATTAAGACTAATTACAACTTAGCTCTTGGGATGACCTCGAATTTACCATTCTATACTACCCACAATCGGGTTCTCAGCCCGTTAGTGCGGGGTAAGGTAGATCGAGTTTTATAAATTTAAAACTTGGTAAAAATAAATATTTCAAAAGAAAATACGCATCAAGTTTTTGACGTTACTGCCGGGGAGCTAAAAATTAGTAGTAATTTGAATTTTTTCAATTATGTCTTTTCTCACTTCGATCTATTCTCTAGGAAAAATCATGGATAAGGTTGACCTTGAAGATCTCACCATCGAACAATATCTTAGGCTGACACAAGAAAATCGGACACCTAAAAAGATTGAAGATATGACTATTTCCGAGTACGTGGAATACGAGAAAAAGGTGAATGAGAAGCACATCAGCAATACTAAATCATATCTTCCTACCTATTTTGGCAAAAGTACACCAACCCATGACCCAATCATAGAATTTGCTCACTACTTTGATCATAACCAACCAGGCGCCAAGACCAACTATGATTCGGAAGAAATAGAGGAAGAAGTTGAATACATGAGCGACGATGAAGTGGTCATGAGTGAACAAGAGGAAAGTAACCATGGGTATACTCAGAACATTCAGCACTTTGAAGAAAAGGATGATGTTGACGAATGGTTGAACGCTAAAATAACAAACCACATGAGTATGCAGGGAGTGGAGAACATGAAGGATGCCTTAATTAGCATCATTAAGTCCATTAAACAGGAAATGAAAGATGGTATCATGAAAAGGCAATCAGAAGCCTTGACAAGTAGTATAAGTGATGAAGTATCTTCCATTGCCAGTAACGAAGTGGACAAAGATGACAACAACACTTCAAATACCGCACCCTGTCGGCTACTCGAAGAACTAAGCCCAGGAAGTTTTCTTCTTCCTTTTAATATTTATAGCCATAGTTTTTAAGTTATCACCACACTAGATGATAAGGATAATATCATGCCACTGAAGGTCTATGAATACCTCAGTTTAGATAAAATAAGAGGAATGAGGACATTAGAAAATTTGACTTGAACTAATGCTCCCTTAGGAACAATCAATATTTTTTTGAAATTTGGGGATTTAGAATTTCCATGTAATTTCGTTATTGAAATGGCTAAATATGTTATAATCTTAAGAAGACCATTCCTAGAATCAACTTGTGCCCAAATTGATGTGTTCAACAAAGAGATTTCATTCGAAATAAGCAGTGAAAAATTTAAGTTTAACATAAATTCTCACTAGTGCATCGAGAAAATTTACATGTTAGACATTGCACAAGGGGATGAAACCTTTAATCCTCTTGAAATAAGAATAGACTTATTCTCTTATGAATCCCCCGCATACCTAGAGTTTGAACAAAGAAGTAGGTTCTGTGGCACTCCTAACCCACAGGATGAAATAGCAAAACCAATTAGTTTTTTACCAGATATAAGAGGATTAGTTAAGAGATGGCATGTATGCAAACCCACACATGTAACCTATGATGATGGAAGTGGTGAAGATTGTGGGATGTGGCCGACATGTGACCCTGACTCAAAATTCTGCTTTGGATATAAGGAAGTCTTCAGGGTAAACGAGCAGGGGTCACTTAGGATGTGGATATGTTTTCACGATCACGAAAGATGAACCGTAAAATGGAGTTACATGGGATTTACTGACTTTATTCAGGTACGTTATGAACAGCAGAATATCGATGATACAATACGGGAATGTAGGTATTATGAATGGGTAGCCCAAAACTATGAGTTTAGTAAACATCGGACTCTTACATCGATGAACTTAAACGATCCAATATCAACACCACAGGTACGTCAGGAACAAGGAGATGATGAACCACGACCTATAAGGCCATGTCCATGCAATTATTCATTTGAAGAATGGATAAAAATCAGGTTTGGACATAACAACCTACATGAATCTAATCGTGAATTTGTTTTCAATGAATGGATTCATGATAGTTACAATGTTGAGGAGGAATATGCAAGGGAGATCGGTGATCTATATTCCAGGAGATTTAACGAATATAACAGGGTGTTCAATAATGAGATTGAACATTTATCAAATGAGTACATTTTAAGAATAAGGAAAAGGGGTATGTTCTGGATAATGTATGGGAAAAATGTCAACAAAACTACAAGAAAACCAATGAAGCATGGCACGACGAGGCATACGAGGAGGACTGTAGTATATCCTATATCATAACACGAGGTCGATTCTTGGATTTGGCTAGTTTTTAGAGAGAGAAACACTTGAGAGAGAATATCTTAGAGAGAGAAAGTGTTTTCTATGAAATGAAATAATGAACTAGCTTGCCTCTTCCAAAGTTGGAAGAGGCTATATATCCCGATTTAAAGCTATGATTAGGAAAGAACTAGAGGGCAATAAGTTTGTTCACGAAGTAACATAGAAAGGGCATGAGTCTAACTTAAAGACTCATTAATAAACAAAAAGTTCTTGTCGGGAGACAACCTGTCCTTTATTTAATGAAATTTCCTTTTTGCATTAGTTGTTTTGCATGTTTCTTACTTTGTTTTGCAGAATCCAGAATCTAAGAGGCAATTATCGAGACCGGCTCGACTCATAATCATGTGGTAACTTTGTTGAATTTTCAGCAGTTACGGCGTAACAACTTTAGTTACGCCGTAACCACTTCAGTTACGACGTAATCCATTTCATGGTTACGCCGTAACACCTTAAAACTTAAAAAATTTACCACTTGATTACGACGTAACTTATTTCACGGTTACGCCGTAATCTCCTTCTGAATCCTTAAAATTTTAAGTTTTAAACATGTCTAAACTTGTATATGTAAATGGACTTTGTGGGTATGTTCTCTGGAAATTCTCACGAGACTAAACCCGTCCACTTGGGCTACCAAGTAGTTTAAAAGGCTTGTTGCATATGCTAAATGCAACCATGATTTCTATGAAATTGAGTTAGGTTTGTATTTCCATGTTCACTTCATAATTTTATAGAACGCTTTTTAAGCTATTGGTTTGTTTTATGATCCGGGGATATAGAGCTTGAAGTATGCAAAGATAATCTAAAAGTTCGCCAAATTTCAAATTTCAAAGCAATGCTCAGGGAGTTTCTTGTCTTAATTCTACTCTTTTCTTATTATTTCATTTCCTTAATGTACAATAGGGACATTGTACAAATCAAGTGGGAGGGATGGGAGTATAATTAATATTTGACATATGTTTTGCCTTTGAGTTTCTAGTTTTCTTTGAAAATTATGCCAATTTTAAAATTTTTGACAAATTTTTCTTAAATAAACTAGAATTAATCTTTGCCGAATGCACATTACCCTTTATTACTATTTGGTGAGATTTAAGCCTAATATTCTATTTCCATCATATTACTCAAAAATCCACCAAAATATTGAGTGTGTCGGTTGTATTGTAGACTTTAGAACTTGGTCTGTACATCATTTCGAGACCTAATTGATTAGCAGGAATAGATAGTTCAAGAAGGCAACACTTAGGAAATCACCCAAATAGCCTATATGTGTGCGTTTATCGACTTGTTACACTGACTTGTCGACCTCCCGTGATAAACCCTTATGTTGCACTCATTATTTGTACAAGATACCCTTAGATCATCCATGTTAAACCAATCTGTGTGTTGATAGAAATAATGCCTAAAAACATTATTAATATTTTTCACATCTTTACGTTTTGATAATCACAAAATATAAAAACGTTCAATGTAAAATTAAACGTAAACAAGTAATTAGTAGTAAATTTTCATTTCGAAAATTATATCACTTAAAGGTATGAATAAATAAATGCTTAATGCATTTTATGATCAAAGGAAATTTTTATTCAACCTCACACTTTTATAAAATGTTGTAAACATTTTTATAAACATTACAAAACATTTTCTACAATTAAAAGAAATATTTTATTCAAAATAAACATTTTGAAATTCAAATTTTCGGACCTAAAACGGCTAGAAAGTTTTAGAAAATTCCCCCTACACAAAAGGACAAACTGGGGAGCGCCTAGTCTAGGGCGGCCCCTTAAATACACGGGCGGCCCCCTTAAATACACGGGCGGCCCCCTTATCTTTAAGGGGACCACCCACCTATTTAAGGGGACCGCCCATAGGTAGACGCTCCTCTAGAATGTCCTATAAATACTGGACTTTTCCCCACTATTTTCTCACCTTTTGCACTCATTCTTTCTGATTAAAAACAACCCACACATCTCATTAAAATCCTTTGATCATTTAATCATAAAGCTTTATTTTCAAGTGATCCAAGCTCAATTCCTCAAGTGCAAGAGAAGAATACTTCCATCATCAAGTGAAGAAGTATTACACCTTTGTGTGTTGTTGCAATCTTATTGCATCCATATCATAACTTGTCAATCATTTGTAAATCTTGTAAAGTTGTGTAGTTGCTAGATCTAGGTGATTGTTGTAAGTATAGTTGGTCTGGGTTCTTTCCTGGTTGGGGTTAGTTAGGTGTGATTTTAGTATGTGGGCCTTGGTGAAGTAGCCGTGTGAAGAACAATTAAGGTGTGAAGAAGTTATGTAGTCCGTGATCAAGTCGTGAGCAAGTTGTGTAGTGAAGTTGTGTAGTTGTGATTGATTTTTCAAGCTTAAGAATTAAGAACTCGACATCTGCTTAGTGTAGGAAATCAAGATAGCGAAGTTGTGAAGGTTTTTCTTCGCATAAGGGAGCTTGTTGAACATAGTGTAAGAAAAACTCTCGAGTTAGGTACTCGAGGAGTGAGTAGGGCGAAGAGGTGGCTTCGTTGCCGAACCACTATAAATCTGCGTTGTGGTTTGATTATTTTACTCTTATCTTTGTCTTACATTTATTCTCCTTTAGACTTTCACTTTAATTGTTTAGATAAGTATATTGTTCATATTGTGAAGTGTTGAATTAACATAAAGGTCGAATCTAGATTTTACAAACACATTAAAACCTTAAATTAAAAGCGGTAAACTATTCAACCCCCTTCTAGTTTCCACACTATGGTATCAAGAAGCCTCGTTCAAACAAGATTTTAAAATAAATTATATTTTACAACATTGTAATAGACTATGGAATCGGAAAAATATTTTAGAAGGGCCAATTTATTATCAAAGACACCACTATTTATAAAGTGATGGATTTATTTATGGAAATTAGATTCGAAAACTTTGTGAAATCAAAAGATCTAGATTTTGGCTGTTATTACGATGGTAATTTTCTCCTATTCAAATAATCCCGAAACTAAAAAGGAGAAGCTGTACTTCCTATACAAAAACGATGATCAATTAAAATATAACATACAAAAAAATTATGAGGTATAAATGGTTATTTTAATGCTTTGCCAACGTAAAGAATAAGGAAAGAATTTTTATGTGTCGCAAACCGCAAAGAAATTTGGGATACTTTATTTTATCCACCCTCATCAAGGTAATACATCAAGTCAAAGCTAACACAAAACTTGATCTTCTTGTTCAACAAATATGAACAAATGTATGATTCTAGAAAGGAGTCAGTAGATAATGCATTGCTAAAATTTAACATTTTTTTTACCTTGTCTAAAAGTACTGGAGTGAAGGTTTTTCTACCAAGAACGTGTTAAGGAAATTTCTTACGGCATTACATCAAAATGCGCAGAATGGTACGGGACTCGAGAATGAAAGAATCTAACACAATCCTTACCTCTTGACGATACTAGGAAAACTTGAAAGTTTATAAAGAAGTAATAAAGAAAGATTTCGAAACGGTCAAAGGCAAAAAAGAACAAAGTAAATCTCTTGCATTAAAGGTGAAAAATAAAGTAAGTGATGAAGATAGCTCAAGCTCCGATAGTGAAGACAAAGAGTATGTTATGGCCGTAAAGGTATTCAAGAAATTCTTCACGAGACGAGAAGAATTAGTATGACAAACAACGAGGCGATAAAAAAAAATTCCAAAGAAGTAGAAATGATGGTTATGGTAAAAGTGAAAGAAAATGTTTTAGATGTGGTGATCCAAATCACCACATTGGAGAATGTTCAAAGCTGCCAAAGAACAACAATCAAAGAGCATTTATTGGAGGAACATGGAGCGACAATGGAGAAGATGAAGTGGAAAAAACTAAAGATGAAACTTGTCTTGATAAACCAATTTTAATTTTAGGCAGTGTTGAGAGAGGTGTGACTTCTATCATATTGAAAAACATATTAACGGAAATAATTGAATCATTACAATGCAAGGCTGACTTTTATTCTCTACTAACAGAAAGTATTGAACATTACAATGCGGTGTTTGACTTCTATAATGTACATTGCTGGAATTTATATTAACGGAAAATATAGAATGTACACGGCTGGAAAGTATTGAATGTACACGGCTGGAATATTACAATGCAATGTCTTACTTCTACACAGCTGGAATTTATATTAAAAGAATGTATATAGCTATTTTTTAGAATGTATTGAATGTACACGGATGAAAAGTATTAAATGTACACGTTCTATTTTTCCTATATAAACAACCATATAATGTGCTAATTCATTTCGTAAGTCACACACACCAAACCATCACATATCAAAACAAAAAAAACACACACATATTCTCTCATCTCTCTCTATCTCAATACCTCTCATCTTTATCTCTCTAGCCTATTAAACACACCATAACCGCCGTCACCACCACCGTCCCTCCTCCACCACCGTCCCTCCTAGCCACCGCCGTCGTCACCAAACCACCGGTCGTGACCCCACCACCATACCACGGAATTAATAAAGTTTTAATGTATTTTTAAGATATTTTTATATATCTATAGTTTTTATATTTAGATCTAAGTTTTTACTATTTTTTGTGTTTTTTGAGCAGCCACATACTACGCCGGAAAAATCAAACTCGCCGGAAATGTTCACAATAGGATTCTTTTGAGTTTTGCAGCTTCTTTGTATTTTTTTTAATGAATTTGAGTTGTAATCCTAAGATTTGTTTTTTAATGAATTTGAGCTGTCACCGCCGTCTCTATCGCCGGAATCTTCGCCGACGTTGACAAGTGTAATTTGTTATAATTTTGAATTTGATCATCATGATACTTTTAATTGTATAAATGACAATCATTGAATGTTATTGACTAAATTAAATTGTATATTTAAATTATAGAGGACATAAATGGCTAAATTAATTTGCATATTTAAATTATATGGAACATAAATGGCTAAATTATATATAAATAACAATTATTGAATGTTATTGAAATATTCAACAAATTGTTGAAAACTGAAAATTCATTATAAAAAGTTTACTACAGTAATTGTATAAATGACAATCATAATCATTCCCGTATAAGGTAATATCATTGAATGTGTTGAACTTATTTTGATTTTTTTATTTGTTGAACTTGAATATAATAGTAAAACACATTGAATTAGTGTAATTGTTTCCTATCTTACGATACTATATGATTATGAATTATGATATTTGCTCATTTCGTTTCATCTTTTAATTTACATATTTTTTCTAAAACTAATATAGCCTAATTATGTTTTGCAGGATGTGGTTAGATCTTTGAATATCGTGTATTATCATAACTAACTACCAAAAAAAAAAATCAATTTGTTTGGTAAATTACTTTACATTACAGAGAAGCTAATTAACAATGATTAAGTTACAAATATTTCTCATGTATCAGTTGACTTTGAAACTTATATTACAAATATATATAGGGAATGATTTGAGAAAGTTAGAAATTTATATTACGAATATAGAAATGATTTGAGAAAAGTTGAAAACAAAAGAATGCATTTTAAATGATGAAAATAAAGTATAGCTTATACCAATCGTGTAGAAATATATGAATGATTTGAGAAATTTATGTCAATCGTGTATTTGTGGGTTGAAAGAGTCCCAACCTAAAATTTGATAAGTATTGAAATGATTATACAAAGTAAAAACAGTGTATTTTGGTTATTTGTCAGCCGTGTATTCTACTTATTTTTTAGAAAAGATTTTTCAGAAATGATTATATAAACTAAATATTGGTCAAATATAGTCAACTAAGCACCTAGATTGAATACTAAGGAAAAATTACCATAAATAAGTTATATAGTGAAAATTGAAGGTATAATTCGCCTAGTGTAAATCATGTATAGTTCGCCAGTTCAACTTTGAGTATAATTCGCCCAGTTTTAACCAAGTGTATAATTCGCCCAGTTTTAACCAAGTGTATAATTCGCATAGTTTTAACCAAGTGTATAATTCGCCCAGTTCACAACGGGTATAATTCGCCCAGTTCACTAAGGGTATAATTCGTCCAGAACAAAATGGGTGTATAATTTGCCCCGGAAACTTTCTTAACTCTTTGTTTTCTATTGTAACCTTTAAATAATTCATGTGCTAGAAGAATATTCTTAGTAATCTGTCTTCCAACTATAAAGGCACTCTGATTTTCATCAACCAAGTCACTCAGGAACCTTTTCAATCTATTGGTAATGATTTTACTTATACACTTGTACAGAACATTGCAACAAGCAATGGGCCTAAAGTCAGATACCTTATTTGGTGTTTGGATTTTAGGAACAAGTGAGATTAATGTAGCATTTACCTCACCTAGCAGTTTACCAGAGTGAAAGAATTCAAGGATAGCTTTGCAAACATCACTTCCAATAATACTCCATGCTGATTTGTAAAATCTTGCAGTAAATCCATTAGGACCTAGTGCCTTAGAATCCTCAATCTCAAACATGGCATTTTTGATCTCAACATTACTAATACCTCTAATCATTCTGTTGGCTTCCTCATGAGAAACTTGTTTTGGGAAATTTATATTACATCTAGCAAAATCATCCACCTCATCTGTTCTTCCAAGAAAGGCTTGGAAATGCTTGACAAATTGTTCAGCAACTCTATCATTCTCAAAATTTTCACCCTGCTCATTACAGATAGACATCAATCTCCCCTTATGCAATCTACCTTTAATGATTTTATGAAAAAAGGCAGTGTTCATGTCTCCACTTTTTAACCATTCAACTTTAGCTTTCTGCATAAGTAGGCTTTTCTCATCTCTTCTAGCTTCATTGTAGTCATTGAGTACTTTACAACTCTTTGTTTTAATTACTTCATTATGGGGATTACAATCAACTTCATGTTGTACACTCTTCAGTTGTTCCTTAAGCTTTGTGACCCTATCAAACACATCACCATTTTGCCAACTCAGATGATTTAATCTTGCCTTCATTAACTTTAATTTTTTCACCACTTGGTACATCATAAACCCCTCTATTTCCACTTGCCAAACATCTCTTACTATTGGTAAAAATTCTCTCTTATCAGTAACAAAGTTAGAGAATCTAAAAGCTTTCTTTTTAGCATTCACTGCATTAGGGATTCTGAGAATTGCTGGTGAGTGATCAGATATCAGGTAAGGTAGAAACACACCATGTGTTTGAGAGTACTTTTCCAAGAAGATTTCATTAATCATGATCCTATCCAGTTTTTTCAAGGTCTTGCAGTTGGGATTTTTTAAGCTTTTAGTCCAAGTAAATTGAAATCTAGAACTTAAGATATCTTCCACTTCAATATCCCCAATACACTCTCTGAATTCATTCATATCATTAGAAATCCCAGAACATCCATAAGATTGTTCATCCATCTTCATAGTGACATTAAAATCTCCTAGTATTACCCATGGAACCCTATTTGTAATCACTTTTTGTGCTCCCAAATTACCATAATTTCCTTCTTTTAATAGGTGAGTTACTAGCATAAATTACAGTGCAAAAAAATTTAATCTGATGGCACCATGTTTCTACTAGTAAGAACATAATCTTATGGCACCATATTTTGATTCCATCCAACCATAATCATGCATCCTTTGCTATTATCTTCCCCATTATTATCACATTCCCAGTTTCCAAAGACTTTTTCCCTAACTTTCTGCAGATTATTATACTTAATGTGTGTCTCAAAATGCATATATTGCAATTTTTCCCACTCAGTCAATTATCCCTAACGTTGTCTTTCTGCTTGTCCAAGTACTACATACCCTAATATTTCCATACTGCCAATTTAAAATCCATTCTAAACTAGGGTCCTTTCTTTCTGTTTTTACTCACCTTTCTCTCAATTCTTTTTCTCACAATTAACTCTGTCTGTTTTTTATTACTCTCTTTTTGTTTTTAAACTCACCACTTCTCTCTATTCTTTTATCTCCCAAATTCACTATGTCTGTTTTACAACATACACCTCTTTTTTTGTTTATAATCTCACCAACTCTCTCAATTCTTTTACTCACCAATTCACTTTGTCTATTTTTGTATATCATAGCTCTCTTTCTATTTTTCATCTTGCCAACTCTCTCAATTCTTTTCCTTACCAAATCTCTCTGTCTGTTTTTAAAGCACACAACTCTCTTTTTATTTTTTATCTCACCAACTCTTTTTTTTCCTAACATTTTCACTCTGTCTATTTTTCACACAAAACACACAACACACCTAAACTAATTTTATACTATCTACTCTAACTAACTATGGGATAGTGAAAAAAAAACTATCCAAGGACATTATTGTCCCCTCTGCCTTCCTCATTCCTTCTATCACATTCATTCCCATCATTCTTTCACATTATCCTCTTTATCATTCTCTTTAGCTGCATCAAAAGCTCTTTTCTGTCCCTATAACATCTTCTCATCTCCAAGTTCCAATCCTTATTATCTCCCAAAATTCCTTCATTCTCCTTATACATAAATTCATCTACCACCTTCCTCATTTCAATGCTAGGAGCTAGATTACTGCCATCAGTCATTAGTTCTACAAGAGTAAAACCAATCTCTGCTTCCTTTCTCCTAATATGAGTACCATTACTTTGCATACTATTTCCACTCCCACTACTCTCTCCATTATCTCCATTATTACACTTCTCTTTACCCTTGATATTATCCTTATTGGCATCATTTGTACTATGATTTTCAGGTGTAACATTTTGCTTCTTCATATACTCTCCCCTAATGGTGTTGTCCCTAGCTCCTTGGTATCCCTTTTGATTATTTGCAAATCTCTGATTGACATATCCTCCCCTCTGTCCATTCCACCTATTATGTACAAAATTCCTTACATGATTCACTCTCCTATTCTGAACAAGTATAAATTCACTTTCCACAGGGGCATTAACTGTAGCATTCTTTCTCTCATTGTTATCTTTTACTTTCTTCAAACATTTAGCATCATTATGTCCAAACACCTTACAACAGGAGCAGGAAGGTGGCTTCTAAGAAAATTCAACTTGAACATGTCTTGTAAATTTCTCATGATATTCATTCCCTATATACCTTACTACAATTTCACTCTTTAATTCATTCACTGCATCAATTTCCACCAGAACCCTAGCAAATCCAATTCACCTTCCTTTTTGCACCACATTCTAGCAGTAAATCATCCATCATTAAGGTTTCCCCAGCTACTAGCCAAAGCAACTGATACGTTCAACTTTAATAACTCCTGCTCCATAGGAATATTGTACATTTTCACCCATACTGGCAATTTACTAGGTTCTGTCCTATCTAAGTTCATCCCAACCCTCCACTCCTGCACAAACAATGGTTTGTTATTCACCATCCAAGGACCATTCTTAATAACCTCATCCACCCTATTTTCATCATGAAATTTAAAGAAATAAACTCCTTCATTAATCATCAAATCAATGAATCCAAAGCTACTTCACATTCTCCTCAAATGGTATCTGGCTTCATTATATGACACCTGACAACCCATAAAAAAACCACATATTGTGTTCCTCTATTTTTTTTTACACCCTTGTTCAATGATTTCATCATTTAACATCACAATATCAACCCCATTTTCATTCTTTTCAGTCTCAATCACAAACAATTTGTTTTCCACTTTATTAATATTCACAACATTAGCATACCTCAAAAAACCAGTATTGTCCTTTACAGTCTTATCCTCTTTCCTATCACCACTTTTAACATTATCATCCAACCTTTTGTTATTCTCATTACCTGATTTATTCTTCTCCCCTGATTCCATACTATTCTCTCCACTCTCCTATCTATTAATGCCATTCTCCTGTTTGTTAATGCCAATTTCCTCACCCAAATAGTTCTTAGGCGTGCTATTAATTGATGGAAACTGGGCCCCATTCAAATCTTCCACAAGCCCTTCATCATCCTTCTGTTTATCACCATAACCATCCCTTTTTACACTAGCATCCCTACTTATACTATATTCCCTCTCAACATTATCCCTTCTACTACTATTGAAATCTAAATCATTACCATTTTTACTCATTACAGAACCCATATCACCATCCTTAGTAACAGTGTTTTTGACTTTCGAATTAGTACTAAGCACAAATCCCTCAAGATTACTAGGAATCTTTTTATTCCGTTTAGATCTTATCTTCGAAAAAACACTACAATTCAATTAGGGTTTCGAAATTGGGGAAAAACTGGATCTGACACTAAAATCGATAAAAGGGGTGGGGATATGTGCGGATTAAGACGCTCAATCAGGATCTGTGATTGGATTAGAAAATAAAGAAGTAAATTTGATTCAAATTGAGCTTTTTTTATGCTCAAAAGCAACACTATCTAATTTAAGAACAATCCACTTCATCTCAACCATCCATTTTATTTCCATCTAATGGTTAAGATTAATTCAAATTTTAATTTAATTAAAAACCCACTTTCATCCTATTTTTTAAAATTAAATATCTCACAAACCGTTAATCGTTACGCAAAACGAAACATACCATCGCGACGAGAATTAAAACATCTTTCTATAGAGGGGCACTTCTATATACTTTCGACGAACTTTTTTTTTGATTATTTTTTTCAGTCACGTCTGAAAAAATCACATGTGATTTTACGAAATCACATGTGATTGTGATACAAATCACATGTGATTTTTTCAGACGTGACTGAAAATAAAATTCGGAAAAAAAATTCGTCGAAAGTATATAGAAGTGGCCCCTATAGAAAGATAAAAAAAATACTCGCCGCGATGGTGTATTTTTTCGTTTGACGTAAATTTTAACTATACCATCGCGATAGAGAATTACATTACTTTTTACAGACGGGACATTTTTAAAAAATACTTTCGACGATTTTTTTTTAAATTTCCGCCCATGAAAAAATCACACGTATTCGAAAAATCACCATGTGATTCCTTACATTAAAAATCCACGTTAAATTTGTAAATTCACAAGCGATTTTATGAATATATGAAATCACACACGTTCTTTATTAGTTTAAAAATCAAGTAAGTGAATTTTGAGAAATCACATGCGATTATGAAATAGCACATGATTTTTTATAACAACAAATGACAAGTGATTTTAAAATCACGTGTAATTGTTTTGACAAATTTTTAACACTAAAAAGTCTTTCAAAAGTAATATGAAAACGATTTTATTTTTTTACTTACGTTCTGAAAAAATCACATGTGATTTGTATCACAAATCACTGTGATTGGTGCATACAAACTCACATGTGATTTGTATCACAAATCCCATGTGTTTTTCTACAAATCACATGTGATTTTTTCAGACGAGACTGGAAAAAAAATTCGAAAAAAAGTTTGTCGTTAGTATATAAAAGTTCCCCTCTATAGAAAGATGATTTAATTCTCGTCGCGATGGTGTATTTTTTGTCATTTGACGATTTACCGTTTGCAAGATATTTTATTTTTAAAAAAGAGGTGGAAAGTAGAGTTTTTTAATTGTTTTTTTTATTTGATGAAAAATAGATGGCTTTGATGTGTTCTTTTGTTTTTTAAGATGATATTGTTCTATCATGATCTCACCTCTAAACATTGAATAAGCTTACCTTAAAACTTTTAGTTGTTCATGGATCAGATATGAAAGATGTGCTCTATTTGATAACACCAGTCACAAGATGCTTCAAAAAAAAATTACAAGATTGAATTCGTTTTGTTCGTAAATATAACAACCAATAAGTATACTTGCAAATTTGTGTTCCTTTTTTTTTGAACGGCGATATTATTAGAAAACTAGCAAGGAGCTAGAAATTACAAGATAATAAGGTTTGGATTTTTAAGCCAATCATTCCAACTAAATGAGGCTTTACTTCTATACCTACACCAATAAAAAGATTTAGCAATAACATTGTCAAAGAACACCGCTTATTGAGCCTTTGGCTTCAATAATCTTCTATTCCGGTACACCAAAGAAGCCTCATTATACCCACCTCGAACATCAGTTAGTTCTTACCAGGAAGACGAATATTGGTCACCCACACTTTCCAGCTAGCATACGAATCGAATTAAGAATCCGGAACGTCCCACCACCTGTTAATAAGATGACTAACTTTTTTTGCCATTTCACAAGTAAAAAACAAATGATTAGTAGTCTCCACCCCTATACCGCAATTTACACAGATAATGAAGTCAATTTGGATGCCTCGTCTGGATATGTTAAACTTGGTAGGCAACGCATTCAACATAACCTTCCATGCATGGATATTTACCTTATTAGGAATAAATCGAATCCAAGTAGTTTTATGATCCCCACCTATGCAAATCTTATCATCGATGAACTGCCTAACCGAAGCCACAGTGAACTCGCCAGAAGTATTCCTCGTCCACATCCATCTATCCGCCATGGGAGCACGAATAACCTGATACATCAACGCACTGAATTCGCCAAATTGCGAGAACTCAGCACCTCCTCTCGGATATCTACGAAACGAAAAATAGTAATAGATTTGCACATTTCCAAGGCGTATACCCGAGGGTATCTGAATTTAAGAATGCCACCCTCATGCCAAGGATCCTCCCAAAGACGAATAGAATCTCCATTCCCCATTTTGATTCTCAAAAACTGCATCAAGTCAATGCCTTTATTTGCCAACGCATTGACTTCAGTAACAATACTAGACCAGCAAGATTTCATACCCCCTTTACTGTTTGAACCAAGATTTCCATCCACCCCATGTATAGCTTTAATAACCTTAGCCCAAAGCGAAGAACCTTGCGTCAAGAATCTCCAAATCCATTTGAACAAAAGACCCCTATTTAACGCATAAAGACTCGAAACTCCAAGACCACCTTTATCTTTAGAAGCAATCACTTTGTTCCAATTAACCCATGAAACCTTCTTGCTAGAAATGTCGTGCCCATTAAAGAAATGACTACGAATTGATTCAAGAACTTTTAGAATACCTGAAGGAACTTTGAATAAGGACATGTGGAATATAGGCATTGAACCAAGAACCGATTTAACTAAAGTAAGTCTTCCTCCAATCGATAACATCTTCATCTTCCATTTAGAAAGACGTCTCCTAACGCGATCAATCGTATCTTTCCACCTCGATAAACGGTGCATATCACCACCCACCGTGGAACCAAGATACATAAAAGGGGCTTTAAGGACCAAACATCCAAGATTTTCCGCGGCACGATTAACATTATCATTATTAACATGTATTCCCATAATCTTACTCTTGGACATGTTAATTTTAAGCCCGGACGCCAAATAAAAACATTCCAATACATAAGTAAGAGTAGAAATATTACGATCACTCCATTGGCCAACAAAAACCGCGTCATCCGCATAAAACAAATGAGAGATGTTTACCGTGTCATGAAGCTTAATACCATGAAATAAACCCTCATCGACAACTCGTTGAAATGAAAGATGCAGACTTTCCATAATCAAGATGAATAAGAAAGGAGATAACGGATCTCCTTGTTTAAGCCCTTTACCAAAAATAAATTCATCCGTAGGACTACCGTTGATAATAATTGATCCTCTCGAAGAATGAAGACAACATTGAATCCATTTCCGCCACTTCTCTCCAAAACCGAACTTACTTAAAACCTCATCAAGAAAATCCCACCGGACCGAATCATATGCTTTTTCGAAATCAACCTTGAAGATTAAAGTTTGTTTCTTTTTCGATTTACACCATTGAAACAATTCATTAATAATAAACGGTCCATCTAATATCTGTCTATTAGCAACAAATGCCGACTGGACCTCATTCACTAAGCCACCCAAAACGTTAACCAGACGATTCGTCAATATCTTGGCAATAATTTTGTATAAACTTCCAATGAGGCTAATGGGTCTAAAATCCTTGACAACATTTGCATCCGGGATCTTAGGAATCAAAGCAATAAATGAGGAGTTGCACCCTCTAGGAATATCAGCATACGAAAAAAATAACTAACCGCATCGATAACATCCTTTTCCACAAGATACCAAAAATGACGAAAGAAGCCGAAAGTGAAACCATCAGGCCCCGGAGCTTTGTCCGTACCACATTCCCATACAGCTCTCTTAACCTCATCCTTAGACACCTCCGCCTCCAAGTCATGGATCTGATCCGAATTAAGCCTGTTAGGAAACTCCATACAAATTTTAGCACGCCGATTACCTGGTTTGGAAAAACGTTTGCTGAAGTAGTCGAAAAATTCTTTCTTCACGTCTTTCGGTTCATCGACCCACACACCATCCACCAGAACTCCTCGGATACTAAGATTGTTGCGTTTTTTATTAAGCATGCCGTGAAAGAATTTGGAATTCTCATCACCTTCAACTTTTTTGAAAACAAACAAAAATTGTTGCGTTTGTTAATGCTTTACTTCTAACTTTTTTGAATTATTTTAAGTATCTATAATTCTATATATGAAATGGTTGGAAACTATTCA